>JACSYO010002077.1:412500-430000 GCA_016806645.1 Ophiodon elongatus
AGAGGTCGGCCCCTTTCACAGCTTGGATCAAAGGCCTAATGAGAGGCGATGAGTGGTTTCTTATTATACACCGTCACATGCCTCCATCACCTCGGCCCCGCATGATATCCACCTGGCTTACTGGAAGAAGACGTCACCTTGCTTTCATTTTTGCTGGGGTTTTTCCCCCCCCCCCCCCCCCTTGGCTTTAAGGGAGGCTTGTGTGGTAATGCCGGGCCCCAAAAACCCCCAGGGTTGGGCTTCGTGTGGGAAAAGAGGATAGAAACCAAATCAAGCGGCTTTCACGCCAAGAACTTCTGGAACAGTTCTTCAAAACTCCAACAACACTTCAGTTTCTTCGTCGAGGTGATAGCGAGGCCTTTTTTTTAAAAGTCTTAAGTGAGAACATAATCCCGACCGAGGCGTGCCCCTCCACGGCTAAAGCCGCCGTAACATCTCTTTCGGACCAAACTTTTTCTCACACTGGTGGAGTATCGAAGAAGAGCGTTACGTAAACCACCATCATAATGTACACAGTTGTTTGTTTTTTTATACTCTTCATTTGATGGTTATAGTCCATTACTGTGATTGCTTCCCCGAGAAATCAAAGAAAATGGCAATAATTATGTGCGTCGGGCCACCCTGAGCCTCTTAAGTGTAAAAAAAAAAAAAAAAAGAATTCCTGTCACGTTCATCGTGAATCTGTTTTATGAAAACACTTTGTGTTTAGTTACTGGAAGCATTCGGAGGAGAAGGATGGCCCAGCATGCAGTGCTGTTGAACTTTGACCTTCAGCATGACCTTGTTTTTTTTTTTTTTATTCTGCTACTTCCTTAAACCTGCACGTTACTTATGAAAAACACTCAAAACAGCTGTTTTCCTCTCCGACAGGATTCAGGGGGACTATTTCTTTCAGAAAGACGTCCCAATGTTTTTGTGGGTTTTCCAGAGAAAGCGACGTGTCCGGGGTTAGAGGCCACTTGCTCTATTGTTTTGTTTATAAGAGATCCTAAAATTGTGGAAAATGTGCGTCACAATTTCCAAAAGTTATTTGATTGACACAAAACAGAAGACAAAAAAAAAAAAAAAAAAAACACGATGGGAAATTAATTTCAAAACTTGTCATTTTAGTTCTTCGTGTTACTTTTCGATGCCAACTGTCAGCACTGTGAGCAGCTGAGACTAAATTCTGTGGATCTCCGAACTCTCGAAGACCTGAAGGACGGACACGGTGCGGTCTACCTGGGGGAACCGACCCTCGGGCGTAACTAAACGAAACTAACCCGGATTCCTCATATTTTGATTTTATATTATGAAAATCAACGATATATTTTTTTCGAGGTTTAATGAAGTAAAAGAAACCTGAACCCCTGACCTGCTCTGCTTTAAAGGCAAAGGCAGTCCGAACCCCACAAAGACGGAGATGAGGTGGGACTGTGTGGGACTCTGTGGTATTTTCCCATAGACAGAAACAGTCTTTGGGCTGGTTACGCAAGGAGAGTTCAGCTTGTTGCCAAGACCAACAGGCAGACTGGCAGTTTGGAAAACCCCCGGCTGAACTCTGCCAACTCTCTCCTCGTCTTCGTCTTCATCTTGTGTCCAATTCTCGGCATTCTCGGTTTCTTTTTTCACTTTCTCCCTTTTTTATTTTCTGTCTTTTTTTCTTTTTTTTTTTCTCTTTCACTTTCTTTTTCTCCCTATGATTTTCTCATGTCGGCCTTTTGTGATAGTTGCGCAACAGAACCAAACCAGACATGATTCATCTTGTCTTCATCCCCTTGTATCTGTCTTCATCCCCTTGTATCTGTCTTCATCCCCTGCTATCTGTCTTTCCTGCTGCTCACCCTGTCAAAACATTGTCCTCCCTCCCCTCAGCTGTTTATTATCTTTTCTCAAGTCGTTCTGCTCTTTGTGACCCGTTCTACTCCTGTTTGGACTCAGTATCTTTCATCACTCCTCTTCTTCTTTATTTCCACTCTTTTTATTATTTTTACTCATGAGGCTGCCGCTGATCTTCCTTAATTCAATACATCGATCGATGAATCCTCGAGTCTGTAAAATGTCAGTACGACCAACAGTCCAAACGATATTTAGTTCACAGTAATGATGAGAAATAAAACAGAGAAAAGATTGTAACAGGCAGCAACCTCCAGTTCTGAAAAAAAGAGAAACCAATGCTGACGTGCCTTAAACTTCAATTCTCTCTCCTGACCACCAGGGGGCGACTCCTCTGGTTGTATAGAAGTCAAAGCTTCATGTGTTAAAGCTGCATTCTCTCTCCTGACCACCAGGGGGCTACTCCTCTGGTTGTATAGAAGTCAAAGCTTCATGTGTTAAAGCTGCATTCTCTCTCCTGACCACCAGGGGGCGACTCCTCTGGTTGTATAGAAGTCAAAGCTTCATGTGTTAAAGTTGCATTCTCTCTCCTGACCACCAGGGGGCAACTCCTCTGGTTGTATAGAACAGTTAAAGCTGCATTCTCTCTCCTGACCACCAGGGGGCGACTCCTCTGGTTGTATAGAAGTCAAAGCTTCATGTGTTAAAGCTGCATTCTCTCCTGACCACCAGGGGGCGACTCCTCTGGTTGTATAGAAGTCAAAGCTTCATGTGTTAAAGCTGCATTCTCTCTCCTGACCACCAGGGGGGCGACTCCTCTGGTTGTATAGAAGTCTATAGAAAATGACTCTACTTCTCTCTTGATTTATTCCCTCAGTAAACATTGTAAACATGAGTTTATGTCTCAATCTCTAGTTTCAAGTCTTCTTCAATACAGCATGATGTTCATTTAGTAAATTATGGTCCATTTAGAGTCAAACAGACCATAAAGCAGGGGATGCTTTAGGGGCGGGGCTACAAGGTGATTGACAGGTTGCTACCACGGCGTTGTCCGGTCAGGGAGTTGTCGTGTTTTTATTTTAGAACTTTAACCCTTTCACCGTGTGTTTTCCTTTCATGGAAGTTAATTGTAACATTTTGGTCGCATTAAAAATGTCTTACTCAGCTTTCGGTTGTACTTAGCTCCGCCCTTCAAAAAACACAAGACGGCGACGGCCAAAATCCAAGATGGCCGAACTCGAGGCTTCAAAACATCAGTTTAAGAACATCCACTTCTTATATACGGTCCATAGTTTGAACTTGCAAACAGCAAAGGTTTATTTATGATTGCAGATATGCATGTAGAAAATGTTAACACAAACACTGTGTGGATGCTATCCTGTACACACACAGTGTATACATCCCGTGTGACCTCGACTCAGTGAAAATTATATATGTGACGGGCTGCAAGTGGTGAGATACATAAAAAAAAAGTGTGTGTGTGAGATTTTCAATGTACAACACACACACACACACACACACACACACTGATATTCATTGGTAATTACTGTCTTTTCACACCGATGGATGATTTTACCCGCCACCCGGAGTGTTTTAATGAAGTCATTTGATTGGTTCAGATCAATTTTGATTGACAGGTGACAAAATAGCTCATTTGCACGAAGCTTCAAAGTCTTGAAATCTCCTCGAGATTCTTCTCAGGATTCTGATTCCTGCTGAACTCAAACAAAGCAGAAACATCTCCACGAGATTTCTGAGCTGAAGTTAAAATAATGGGAGCTTCGCCACAGTCGAGGAGGAACCGGCCTGTTGCACGGGTTGCCGTGGTAACCTTTATTTCTACCCAAACCTGTTGTTGTTGGTGGTGGTGGTGTTTCCAAACAATAACAAACCAAAAATACAAATAATTAATAATATAATATGCCAAAATGAGGAAAAAAGGAATCACCTCTATTTTTTTATTTATTTTTATTTTTTTATCTAAAAGTATCTCCTTTTTCTGAGACTTATTATATGTGTTATATTAATATAATTTTTTATTATTATTATTATTTAAAAATAAATATTTTTCTTTTGAGAGATATTTCCTAAAATTAAAAATTAAAAAGTTGCAAAAGATTCAGAAAAGCCATGTTGTTTTTATCAAAGTAAGACTCTGAAAAGTGTGTAACTTCAACACAAAGAGAAAGAAAAAGACAACAGTCAAGCTTTATTAAAATATTATGATAGTGAAAAAAAAGTCTCTATTCTAGACATATTGCATATAAATATTGATATTACTGTGACATATCTTTGGGTTAGAATGTCATTTTTATTTTACATAAATTGTGATTATCCATAAACCTCCAACTGAAAGCCGAGTGAATGAAAATCAGAGTTCATCGAGGCCTTCAAGGTTTTACTTCACATTTCTGTCCTCATAACGTGGAGTCCTTGAAAAGCTCATTAACAGAGTTAATATATTACCCAGAGGCCTTTGTGTCGTTTTCCACTCGTTTGTCTCTGCGTTGGTTCATCAAAGGCTTCCCCTCAGATGAGCCTCCTCTTCGTCTTCCTCCCCGCTCCTCCTCTTCTTCCTCCTCTTCTTCTTCCTCCCCGCTCCTCCTCTTCTTCCTCCTCTTCTTCTTCCTCACCACTCCTCCTCTTCTTCTTCTTCCTCTTCTTCTTCCTCCCCGCTCCTCCTCTTCTTCTTCCTCCCCACTCCTATTCTTCCTCCTCCCCACTCCTCCTCTTCTTCTTCCTCCCCACTCCTCTTCTTCTTCTTCTTCTTCCTCCCCACTCCTCTTCTTCTTCTTCCTCCCCACTCCTCCTCTTCTTCTTCCTCACCACTCCTCCTCTTCTTCTTCCTCACCACTCCTCCTCTTCTTCTTCCTCCCCACTCCTCTTCTTCTTCCTCCCCGCTCCTCTTCTTCTTCCTCCCCGCTCCTCCTCTTCTTCTTCCTCCCCACTCCTCTTCTTCTTCCTCCCCGCTCCTCTTCTTCTTCCTCCCCACTCCTCTTCTTCTTCCTCCTCGCTCCTCCTCTTCTTCTTCCTCCCCACTCCTCTTCTTCTTCCTCCCCGCTCCTCTTCTTCTTCCTCCCCGCTCCTCTTCTTCTTCCTCCCCACTCCTCCTCTTCTTCTTCCTCCCCACTCCTCCTCTTCTTCTTCCTCCCCGCTCCTCCTCTTCTTCTACCTCCCCACTCCTCCTCTTCTTCTTCCTCCCCGCTCCTCCTCTCCTTCTTCCTCCCCGCTCCTCCTCTTCTTCTTCCTCCCCGCTCCTCTGCCTCTCGTCGCCTGCTGTTCTGACTCTCTGTTACAGAGGGTTAGCGCCCCCCAGTGGATATGTGGTCAACTACACCTCACTGCACTACTTCACCCAGAGGGCCTTCTTATGGCTGTATGCTTAATATGTAGATGCAGATATAAATAAATAAAGAAATACTTTTATTTTTGCCCCTCTTAGTTGTTGGTACTACCACAATTCTTGTGTTTCTGCTTCTGCTAGTAGGCTGCTAAACTAATAATACCACAACTAGTACTACTGCTAGTTTAGCTACTACTGCTCTACTCTGTTGTGCCTTACTAGTATTAATAGTACTTTTAGTGTTGCTCCTCTTATGTCTTTTACCAGTAGTATTACTACTTCTACTGCAACTTGTAGTACAAATAGTACAAGCACTAGTACTACCGCAACTAATGTTCTAGTTAACGCAACTCTACTACTACTAGTATTACTTCTACTTTGCACTGTAGACTTACAAGTAATACTGTTGCAACTATTGGTACTACTATACTGCACAGCTGTTCCGAACAGTAATACTAGTACCTGTAGGCTTCTATCCCTACTACTTTAGTACTACTAGTACTGCTACTATTGCACTGCTGCTACCACTAGTACTTATATAATTATTACCAATAATGCACTGTGGTAACTTTATACATTTTCTGCTGTCAGAATATAATTATAAATTAAATATTGTCATGCTGCTTAGATGTCCCATCTTAAACACCATATTCTACAGACTTAAGAACAAATATTTGTTTGGTTCAGATTCCTGCAAAAATCCTTTTTTTAACATGTTTTTAAAAAAAAGAAAACATATTGGTAATCATACTGCAATTACAATATATTTTTCTTTTAATTCTCTACTACTACTAGTACACTGCCACTAGTACTGTCTCTGGTATTATTACTAATGTAGTCCTGACACGACAGCGCATGGTGGTGCGACTGTAGCGTGTGGCGAGTGTGGTTTTTGTTTTTCATATTTGTCTGCTGTTAACGTTGAGCATTAATCGTTAACTCTGCATCAGCTGTTCAGCTCTGCGTGTCTCTATGAAAACACTGGTGTGTTTGCTCAAGGAAGGGTTCGCTTTGAGGGCTCGGGAGGGGAGAGACCGGAGGGTTGTCGGATCAAATCCCAAGACCGAGACGAACTTCTATTTAATTTGGGGTTTTATTACATCCCAAAACAACCGCTGGAATAAAGTATGAAAGAAAATGTGATGCTGTATCCATCGTCAGTGTTTTCTCAGACGAATCGCTCAGCTGCTGCAAGAAAAACAGAGAACAGACAGGTCCACCCTGTCCTGTTGTCACTGAATAAATATATATATATATATTATATATTACATATATATTTATATTATATATATATATATATAATATATATATATATATATATATATATAAATATATAAATATATATAATATAAATAGATAATATAAATATATATATATTTATATATAAATATATATATATTTATATAAAATATATATATATATATATATATGCTGCAGAACAGCAGCACCTGAGGGGTAAAAGCTCCCATTGTGTGCATTCACACAAAAACAAATATTGAATTTTCAAACTCTTTCTTCATAGTGTTTTTATTTAATAAAGGTTTGTGAGACTTCTTGTCATCCTAACATGTGTGTTTATTTTCTTTGAATTAAAAAATGCAATAATAGCTAAATCAACAATATTCTGCAGTGATGCATGTTTAGGGCCGAATTGACTAGTGAGGTATAAAGAGGGTTGTTTTTTTAGTAGATTACCATTAACATTATGTTTCTATTATGACCTGTGAGAGAGTTCTCTCTAATGTTATCAAAGGCCAATTATATCCAACCCAATCTCAACCAGCCAATCCACAAACAGTCCACGATTCCCAAAAATAATGTCTTCTCGTAACTATTTATACAAGTATTCTTTTTTATTAATTTAGCTGTCAAACCTGACAATTGCCAATATAAAATAAATAAAAAAAGCATTTTGTAAACTAAATATGTTTGTATTTGTGTGTTGTCAGACTCTTGCAGATTGAAGGCCGCCGGCAACTGCTGACCTCTGACCTCTTTAATCTTCAGGAGAAGAAGAAACGGACCGAACAGGAGCTGAAGAGGAACTCCAGCCTCCAGACGTCCACTGTAAGTGACCACGGCAAGGAGCTGCTATACACACAGACCACACTGGATAAAAAAAATATATATATATATGTATATATAATAAAAGATTAAAAAAAAAAAATATATATATATATATATATATATATATAATAAAATATATATATAATAAAAGATATATATAATAAAAGATAAAAAGAAATATATATATATATATATATATATATATTAAAAAAATAATATATATATATATAAAAAATATATATATATATAAATATATATATATATATAAAAATATATATAAAAATAAAAAAACACAAATACATGATCATCTAAATATCTAAGATTGAGAAAAGGTGTATATTCTGTGTTTATTCCTGATATAAGCCGATCATCATTGCCTTTAGAATCAACACATTGATCATAAACCAGGTATTGAACCCAGGTGTCGTCACGTGTGAAGTGCACCAATGAGATCGCTGTATTTCTGTCGGGGCAGCCCCCCTATTGGGTGTCCAGGTGAAAACTGTTCGCTTTTTCTCCCCCCAGTTTCATCTGCGTGCTTGTCGGGAGCTTCAGGCCTCCGTCTCCGAGCGTCTGCTCCAATCAGAGAGGTTGGTGTTCCAGGAGGAGGCACTGAGCGCGCTCCGCAACCTGCTGACCCAAGACCTGCTGAGGTACCGGGAAGAGACGCGCAGGCTCACCTGTTTCACGCGGAAAATACTTGCGCAATCCCACAGGTAAGCCCACTCCACTTCCTGTTTGAGAAAAGTTTTTTTTATTTGTAATTCAGACTAGAAAAAACGTTTAAATATTGCACTTTATTTATCCGTCCTTCAGAGAGGAAACGCCCGCCAGCAGACTGAGGATGCAGGGGAAGAACGAGACCGAGCAGGAGAACAACATGGTACAGTTCATCTCCGCTTCTGATCTCTGTTGGCTTTTATTCTGCTTCGCTCTTGCAAACAATGCCCAGCGGAACTCATTGTTTGCATGCTGACCCCTGTAGCTACCGTTATGTAGGGGTCGGGGTTCACCTAACACTCCAAACACAGTAGATCTGGGCATCTTCAATTCAAAGTCCCCGGACCAATCAGAATGCACCTTGGACAATCGTACAAGTAAGGATTTTAATTAGGTCTAAATCTCCGTAATATCTCAGGGGTTATTGTATCCGTCTTTGCCTGATGGATGAATCCATATCTCACCTCCTGACTCGGCAGATCTGTTTAGCGGACGATGGTAGAAAGGAATCCTCGTATATATCCGCTGTCACATATGCTCCACTTCTTTCTCAAAGGCCGTGGGCGGGAGTTTCCTCACAGTCGGAGATCTGGAGCGCTCGTCGGTCCGAGGGCCGAGGCTCGGGCCTGTTCGAGTAGTGGAGCATTGGCAAAGGCTCAAAAACGCTTCCAAGGTCCAATTATGAGGATATTATATATAATATAATAACTTGGGTACTCCTTAAGGCATCACATTTTTATCTTGCACAGGCTTGACTACTCTCTGAGTCTTATTTCAGAAATAAGCAAACGAGTGAGTGCAGGCAGTCTCTCCTCACATTGATGCATTTTAATCCTTTTTCCCCCAAAAACAACACCGTAAGATGTGAAACCATCCATAAGTATGGAAAACAACTTAAAGGGCACGATGTTACAGCTCTCGGCTGTATAACAGTGTAATGTTGGTTCGGACTTAAATCACATCTAAAATATTTTAGTTCACAAACAAACAAAGCAAAAATAAAAAGCGGAAAAAAGAAGCGGCCTGAGTGCAGTTTAGTTGAGGTAGAAGAGTAAGTGTGTGTGTGTGTGTGTGTGTGTGTGTGTGTGTGTGTGTGTGTGTGTGTGTGTGTGTGTGTGTGTGTGTGCGTGTGTGTGTGTGTGTGTCTGGCATTGGTCCAGCTGTTGTCAGTCTCTCTCAGACAGTCAGTGTGGAGACAGAGGAAACATCTGCCTGCTCATCTGGCTCTGTCTGTCACACACACAGATGCAGACCTACACACACACACACACACACACACACACACACACACACACAGAC
Organism: Ophiodon elongatus; assembly: GCA_016806645.1. Lineage (NCBI taxonomy): Eukaryota > Metazoa > Chordata > Actinopteri > Perciformes > Hexagrammidae > Ophiodon > Ophiodon elongatus. The sequence goes on from JACSYO010002077.1 coordinate 421,745, forward strand.
ACAGAGCATCATTTCCCCACCCCCCACCAAAAAAAAAAACAAACAACAACAACAAAAAAACCCCATAATAGACTGACACAGTTGTGACGGGGAGCGAAGAGGGAAGAAACCTGGTTTGGAGTCTTATTATAACAGGAAAGCTGTCAAAGTGTCACCACAGTTTAACTTGTGAAGCTTAAACACAAACAGCCGACAGGCCGGCTGCCAACGTGCTGCTGCGTCTCCGCACAGAGAGACAACATGAATCAGGCTCATCCTTTTCACCGCGTACCGCTTCTCGTTGAAAAACACCTGATTTTCTTTTTTAAAGCAGGATTTAAAAGTGAAACTGCACCAAAAAAAATGTAAAATTTCAGCGTTTTTTTTGGAGTATATTCATAGTTTGCTTCTTTACATTTAGCAGCACAATTCATACAGTATCAGGTCCGAGTAGTTTCAATGTTTACGTTGGTTATTATTTAATGTCCTGACAGCTGAAGTCACTCTGAAAGTGGGTTTAAATGGAAACGGGGCAACTCGGTGCAAAAACTGGATCCAACAACTGGTTTTGTGGAATTTTATAACCCTGATTGCCCCAAAAAATGAGTCCATAAAGGAAGAGGCAAAGGACAACATGTTGTTTCTGTTTCGTGCAGCAGGTCTCTGTGGACGGGGGGGGGGGTCAGACCCTCGACACCTTCAGTCTCACGCTTTGTCCCGTTAATCGCTACAAGCCGCTCTGCGCCGAAGAGGAGCTCGGTAACCTCTTCATCAGATTACGAGGTTAATCTGTCAGGATTTGTATAATCACACATCATCTTGATTAGACATTAAATCTAATAGATTTAAATTTGAGGTTTTTAAATTGGATTCCGTGATCCATCTAGGATTGGGGACTTTTATAGCCCACACACGCACGCGCACACACACACACACACACACACACACACACACACACACACACAAAGCAGTCTGAATGGGAGCTCTGCATGCCCTGGGTTCTCTCTGGCGTTGTAGGTTGAGGTTCTTCTCGAGAGGAGCCACTGTAGAAACTGCAACATACGTCAGAATATTACTGATTATTATTATTAAGAGCTGAAATAAGAAGTATAAATGTGGAAATTACAGTGCGAGACCAGGCGTTGTCCGACTGTGGACGTATCAGAGGAGCAGCTGGGTGAGCTACGAGAAACACGCCCTTAGTAATTATAGAAAAACACATATGAATCTCTCCAGAACCTCAACAATAAAGAAAACATGTTCCATAAAGGTTGGACACAGGTGCAATTAGTCATCAGATGAGGACATCTGGGGAGCAAAGACGCCTCTGCAGCTTCACGCTCACGGGGCAAATGTTCTGGGAAAATGTGTTTTGTTGAGATCCGTCTGTGATTAGAGGTGCTCAGGCTTTGTGTTTCATAATATTCCAATTTGGTTCCTTTCATATAGAGTTTAAAAAGATGGCGTGTGGGAACAGATGCTGGATTATGTTCTCAAGTGCATGAAAAGGTCAAAAAAAGAAATAATTATGCATTTATTCTGGTTGATATTTATGATAGAAAATCATTTATTTTATTTCAGTCTTTTTATACTTTTGTACGTGTCGGATTTCAGAGATCCGTTCTTGATTTGGATCGCCAACCCATTTCATTAGCTCTAAAACAACCCGCTTTATGACGGCTGAATGAACATGTGTGTGCTGAGCATAAACACAATATGTAACAATAGAGGAATAAATCCCATCGCAAGCCCGAGATGATTTTGAAACCGTCCCAAACCTCCAGAATATCTACGATCACATAAGAGATGAAGTGAATCCACATGTTCATATGGGTCACATCGTCAATCGTCAGAATATTTGCCTATTCATTTTCTGTCTCTCGTTCTACCAGACAAACAATCCATATATGAGCATGTACAGCTTTTCAGAAGCATGCGCCGGATGTTCTGCTGCTTCAGATCAAATCTGAGCGCTCGGCCTTCCGGGGACCCTTACTAAGCCGCTTTCCATTTCCCATATTTAACACATCCCTAATAGACATATTTGACAGGCTTACCCGGCGATCATACATCTGCGCTCCGTCTGATGATTCCCACGTGAAATAAAGAGACATGGAGGACTGGCTCCACCGGATTCCAGCCTGAGCTGCAACAAATATTGCCGTTGACGGGATAATCGCCGGCTGAGCAAGGTGTAAAAAAAACGGGCCGGCCTTAAGGCGAGGACGGAGCGCCAGTTGGTTAATAATCCCTGTTGTTTACAGTCATGGGGAGGATGGAGGGGAGGGGGGTCAACAACAACAACACAGGAACATATTGCCCAGCAGATTGCTGAGGGCCAAATGGAGCTGGACATTCATGCCATACGTGTCCAACACAAGACTGCTGTCGCTAATTGGTTATTTATTTCATTTTTTATGATGCTGTTATTTACTCTCTCTCTCTCTCTCTCTCTCTCTCTCTCTCTCTCTCTCTCTCTCTCTCTCTCTCTCTCTCTCTCTCTCTCCCCCTCTCTCTCTCTCTCGTTTGATGTCAGGGTGATTTGTGTGTCTCACAGGCCTAATAACTGACTGTGAGCATAGAACATAGAATGTGAAGAAGTGAGAAGAAAATGTGAGACTCTAGCATTACAGTTTGAATTGAGGATAGGGAGAAGTAGAGTCTCTCACACACACACACACACACACACACACACACACACACACACACACACACACACACACACGAACACAATGTTAACATGCAAGGTAATATCTGCTGAGAACCCTACTGTCCAAGACAAACTAGAAAACACTCCAACAAACCACCGGGAGTAAAAACGACCCCCGCAAGGCTAGAAAACCAAAGAAGATATTGAATCCCGTAAAAAAAAAAGTAATTAAAAAAAGCTATAAACACCCTTGAAAAGAGAGAAACTAATCTGAAGAAGATAAATAACAACCATGAAAAGACAGAACAGCATGAAGAAACAAAAACAAAAAAAAACAGGAGAAGCTAGAAAACAACATAAGGAAGCCAGAGAACAGAAAAGTAAAGAGAGGAAGCTGGAACGCGACCCGGGGGACGAGGACACAACCACCTGATCGTCTTTTTGGAACTCGTTTCCAGTTGTTTATTAGAAAACCATGAAAAACTAGAACAAGGAAGCTCGAAAGCGACCAGACGATAAAGAACAACCATGAAAGGGTGTGAAACGTCCCAAATAAGCTCCAAAACAACCAGGAGAGCTAGAAACATATCGCTTAAGGAATTAATCTGCAGATGCTCCAGTTCAAAATTATATATTATAAATTGTTTATATAACTTTTTTCTATGGAAGTCAAAACTTTGAGCCACGACGAAAGCCAAAAATGCCTTTTGGCTTTTGAAGCAGTTGATGATTGCAACAAGGTTATCAAAACCACGAGAGAAAAGTTGATGATGAAAAGTTTGACAAGTGTGTGTTCGCTAAAAATGGAGGTGGCAAGTTTGGTCCCGACAGATGATCAAATTTATTGTTCCCAACACAAAGACTTCCCCATCGTTGGGTGTGCAGATGGGCGGGAGATGAATCTCTGAGTAAACCATCCCGTCTTATCAAAGGAATCCACGTAAGCTCCCACAAACACGTCCAACACCCAGTTCCACTTCTCTTAGTGCGACATGGAGGAGGCGGAGCTTAGTTAAAGGGGCATTCCGCTCGCTCTTGTTGGACAATGTCTTGATCAAGTGAGGGTTTGGGGGCGGGGCCATTTTTAGTTATGGCGGCATTTCAGACTGGAGCTGTGGAAGTTTCCCGGCTAGGGAGGGTCTGACAAAAAAAAAAAAAAAATTAAATTGCATTATGGGAAATGTAGGATACAATGCTTTTGGATTAAAAGTCGCTTTTCAATAACTCGAACATACCAGAACAAGCATTATAAAAAGTGCGTGTTTTTTTCTTTTCTTTTTCTGCAAGTAGAGCAGAACTGGTCCTAAAACCACAAAAAGGATATTCCATACTCATAATCAACATTTTGTGTTCACTTATCAGCACTGAATCAGGCAGTCACTGGACTAGCCTGCACTTTTTATTCTGGGGGGGAAACACTGAGCACTCCTGCACCATAACATCGGTGGTGCATTCACTGTAGTTCCCAGAATGCACTGCTGTCATATATCTGGGTCAGATGGTCTACAGCTCTACGCCATATGTCTGTACTGTAGTGAGGCCACAGGGAATTGAGGACTGTGTGTGTGTGTGTGTGTGTGTGTGTGTGTGTGTGTGTGTGAGACTTGGGGGAATATGGTTTTCTTGAATCAAGCTCCGTCTGCACGTCTTCCTCGGTGATTGTGAAAATATCACACATTCAGACATTCAGAATATAAGATGTTGTGAATTATTTCTATCATATTTAATCATTAATCATAGTATATTATATATATATATATATATATATATATATATATTACAATTGTATTAGTTTTCAGTCTTATATTTTACCATCATATCCATAGCACACAGATGGAAATTGAAAAATAAAATAAGAATACAATAAGGATATTAAAAATATTGACTGAAAATTTAGATAAGAACAGTACAAATATTAAACTGAAAAATAAAATAAGAATAGTGAAAATATTAACTGAAATCTGAACTAATTAATTAATTCATCAGCCTTATAAATCTCCCGTGACCCCGTCTGTTTATCCAGGGATTAACAGTATGTGTGATCTTGTATCCTGAATATTGAGGAACAATTATGTTTACCGCACGGGCAGAAACACAAGAACACACACATTTCATCCCCGTCGAGTGTGTGTGTCCCCGTCTCCTCATTCCATGAGGCTCAGAGAGTCCAAACTCACGGAGCAAAAAATAATAACATTAAAAGTCATCAGTTCATAGCTAATCCCGCCGCGGCCTGTAAACATTTTAATACCGCGGTGATTAGCAGCGGTCCCTAAACCTCAGCCCCCCCAGGCCTCCCGGGCCCCGGCTCCTCTCCCGGCCCGGCCTTGGCTTCCGTCCCTGGGGGAGGCGGCCAGGCGAGACCCTGGATTAAGGCCACTCAATGCTTTGGACGCTTTGAGCCCCGAAAGTTAAACCCCTGGATGCTCGCCACGTCATTTCTCTAAGTGGCATCGGCCCCCTTGTTATAATGTTAATTAAAGTTGGATTTAATCAAGTGGCTTTTTGGCAAAAAAAGAAAAACTTATTGAATTTCTGTTATTTTTCTCTGTTGTGTGTGTGTGTGTGTGTGTGTGTGTGTGTGTGTGTGTGTGTGTGTGTGGGGGGGGGGGGTGTGAGTTGACTTTTTATTTTTATTTTGGAGTCTATCTGTTTATATATTTATGTGTACTTTTTATTTTTGTGTGAGAAAGTGTGATGTTGCGCTTTGGGGGGAGGGTGGGGATTTTTCAGATGAACGAGCAGATGTTGCACTTCCTCAAGAGGGATTTATGTCAGGGTAGTAACACACACACACACACACACACACACACACACACACACACACACACACACACACATTGTAGCTGCTCCATCAATGCTCAAACTAACATCCAGTCATAAATATGGCAGCAAAGATATTGTTTATAGCATATAGACAGTCTGTGGGTCATGCACATACATTTATAGAAATGGAGTTTTGTCCGGTTTCTGTGAAGATATTCGGTACCATTGTAGAGCTCTGGGCCACAGACGGCTACAATGTATTTTTTCAATCAAGTCGCTTACGAGAGTAAGAGCTAAAGAGAACCTTGGGAAACCGCGGGAAATTCCATGTGGCGTAATCCTGTAATTACCACTTGTGGTCGCTGTTTTTCTTCCTTTCTTTTCTGTCAGCGTCTATCATCTGGTATACGAGTGGGCAATATCCATAAAATGGCTCATAGGGGATATTTTTCAGACCCAACAAAAGTAACCCTGCTCATTGTTTTGCAATTCTGCCCACAATGATCTAAAGTGGTCACTTTGTATTGTCTGGTAAATCTCCCGCTACTAACCTGCTACCAGTGCTGCTCAGACGTCTTGCTAACAGTGTTGTTGGTGGTTTGTTATTCTGTTCACTTCTTTCAGCATGCGCCCGAGTCTCCTTACCCACACTCAACACTTAGCCCTCACCCGACCGCCACTGAAGACGAGGCCGAGCAGGCCTGGAGGGCCAGTCATAAGAAACCAGCCGCGGGCCTGTCCCGCGGTTCAAACTTGCACCGAGCCGGCAGCGTCAAAGACCTGATCGGTAAATTCTCCGGTCCAGATCACGTCTCTTCCCCCGGTTCCCCACAGAGCCCCTCGTCTGGGACAGGACAAGTCCCGAACTCTCTAAAGCCCATGTCGAGTCCTTCCACTCCCAGCATCACCGTGACCTCCCCTCCCCTCTGGGAAACCCAGAGAGGCTCCTACACTAGTAAGATCACCGCGAGAATAGACTGTCCAGTAGGGGGCAGCGCTGAGAAGACTGACTCCAAACCAAGGAGCAAAACCCAAACCGCAGAGTCTGGTAGAGACTCAGTGACTGACTCCGGCATGGGATCGGTAAGCAAGTCCTGGGCGACCATTTCGATGACCTTGCATGAAACGATGATCTCTGCATCTTGTCTGCGTGAGGACGGCGCGACAATCCGCATGACGACCCGGAAGCATGAGAACCACGGCGAGATCATAAAGCCTTCTTCAATCGTACTAATCAAACGGCCTCACTGACAGAGTCTCACTTCTCCTTGATTCCTTTTCCTGTAAATGAGCATGTTTGCCATTTGGTCTGAAATAATAACCGCAACCTTCACGCTACGAATGTGTTGATTTTTACAGCATGATTGCTGTAATTGGGACAAAATTACAGTGATCAGGACACTTTTGTGCATTTTTGCATTCTGTTTGTTTTTGCTGACTCTGTTTATTTGGTTTATTGTGGCATATTATCTACAGTATGTGCAAAGGTGGAACAAAGTCATTAGTTTGCAAGTCAAAGGCCTAAATGTTCCAGGCCTAACCCGAGTCCCAAACTTAGTGCTTCAACTCTTAAAATGTGTGTATTGTCTGCGCCACCAAACACAACTTTCCCTCCTGCTCACACACGCCGTGATTGGCTGCTGTCTAGTTGAATCAAACTATATGTGTTGTCAGTAACAATCAACCAATAATCAAGACAAAATTAGCTCGTGAAAAAAACATTTGCCGGCTAAAGAAGCCGGCATTATGGATTATATATTAACAGATTTCATCTATTTCGCCCCTCCTTGCCCGCCCTCCTCCTCCAGGAGCCTGAATTGGATGTGAACAAGCAGTCGGACAGCCCGACAGAGGAGGAGCCCACCACACCCCGAGCCGTGCCGAGCACCCAGAACCCCAAGTATCAGCTGTTCCTCAACAACGAGCACCGGACCAACGGGTTGAGTGGCCGGGATGCAGATGGGCCAGGAGGCGGCGGGACGAAGGGGGAGAACGGCCCCAAGCCGGCCCGATGGGAGAGCAACCGGCTGGGGATGAACCATTACCGAGGGTCCCTGGAGTCCCTGGCCTCGCGGGACTGGGAGACTATGCCTGACAGGGTAGGTGAGGCGGACCAGTTCGGTTAGAGGCCGTTCTTTATGATAATCAGATGATCTGTCATATCTGTGATTCCTGAAACACAGAAGCAGTTGTCAAACAGTGCCATCTCCTGGACAGGACACAGCTTGACGGTCTCTTATTGCCCACGCACTGCAATAACCTCCATCTTATTATTAATAATGAAACCTGGAAGTCTAATTTAAAAAAAAAACAAACAAGTGAAACAATCTGCAACTGCAATCAAATGTAAAAGTGTAATTTTCCTTCATTTTAGTGACTTTTAGGACTCAATAATCAGGCATATTACAAACGTTGTTAATAACTCAGTTTTTCCCTGTTGTCTGGTCTTTAACCTTGTTTTTAAATAGAAGATCCTCAACAATTAGTTCAAGGCTTCATGTTGATTTAAGAACTCTCTTATTCTGAATCTAATTAAGTCCACTTTTTAATAAAATATGGCACTTTTTATAAAGCATTGAAAAAGGACATGATTAGCATACAGCTAAGGCCAATATATATATATATATATTGTTTTATATATATATTTATATAAATATATATATATATATATATATATATATATTTATTTATATATATGTTATATATTTATATATATATATATTTATATAAATATATATATATATATATTTATTTATATATATATCATCAGGATGCTTTAAATGTATGAATGCAGCATTAGTATAATGCAATGTTTCCTTTCCAGTTATTGAACAGCACCACCTCCTGGACAAAACACAGAT
>JACSYO010002077.1:435000-445000 GCA_016806645.1 Ophiodon elongatus
AGGGGGAGAGAAGTCACAGAATGCATTGGGCGAACACCAACCTGATTGTTCTGGGAGGGGTCGGGACTCGGAAAAGGTCGATTACCGTTGATTTCAAGGATAACACTAGTGTGATTATTTTTCTATCATCCCATGAAAAGACCAAAACCAACAACGTGGTGGTCCGTGCTTTTTTACTTTCCCCTGCCAGCCCATCGGTTCCTGCTAAAGATCAGCTGGGCCCTGTACTTTTTTTAGCCATAAATATTCAAACAGGGGTGAATTTATATTTGTGAGGGACTATTTTATATAAAAAAATAATTAAATAGCACTTCTTCTTTTTCTCTGAATGTTGCTTCCTTGAAGTGAACCCAGCTGTAGCTCCCACAGTTTCCACGCTGTGTTTTCATACGTGACCTTATGAGTCAAACGGAGATGTCCACTTGAATTAATCAGTCATGCAAACCGTCAAGAGTGTGGGGTTAATGAGGTATTAATTATGCAAATCCCGTTCAAGCAATCGGCGTGCTAATCCCATAATCCTAAATGTTCATCGTGTCACTATTTCTGAAGATACTTCATCTGCGCCTGTTTTCTAAATAGCCTGCATGTGTCCCACCGATGTGACGGCAGACGGCTGACCTCGGATCACAAGTTGCCTTAAAAAAAAAAAAAAAAAGAAACAAAGCCAAGTTTTCTGACAATGAGTTATTATTTACTTTTTGGACTCTCGCAGGAGAAGATGATCGACCTGGAGAGCGATCTGGAGGAGCTGCACGACAGCGAGCTGAGATGGGCCAACAAACACAAGAGAGCCATCGAGCAGGTAAACACCGCCTCACCGTCCGGTACTGCTCGGCCCATCTCATCGACTCTTGGCCCACTTGGTTTGGCCCACTTGGTTTGGCCCACTTGGTCTGGCCCACTTGGTCTGTCTGGTTATTGAGACGTCTGTCTGTGTGTCCGCTGTCAGAACGAGCAGCTGCAGCTGAAGGTGATCCAGGAGAAGGATCTGAACGACCAGCTGGACACCGACAAGGCCGCCATGGAGAGACAGGTACTGTGTGTGTGTGTGTGTGTGTGTGTGTGTGTGTGTGTGTGTGTGTGTGTGTGTGTGTACCTCTTTCCATCTACAGACTGAGATACTGATGGAGTTTTTAGAAAAAAAAGATAAATTAACTGTTTTTTGTTGTTGTTTTTTTTACTTTTTTTTTAGCACAACATTAAGACACATTATTAAATAAGCATCCTTAAATCTGATTCTTATTATTGTTGTAAAAAACGAGTGCCCTCTGATAGACAAACTGTGTTATGGAGACACTGCTTCTATGTCTTTGACGTTTCTATATTGTACAATTTCTTGTTACTTATCGGCCGACTATGCAGCGATAGAAGCTAATGCTAATGCTAATGCTAATGCTAATGTTGACGCGCTAATGAACCATGAGTCAAGACCAGGGTTTAAGAATGTTAAGTGTGTGAATAACCAACAAGAGGAACAAAAGTAAATCAAGCAAAGTGCCCTGTGTCTAATATCCAATAAACCTCTCTCTCTGTCTCTCTCTCTCTCTCTCTGTGTGTAGCTGCGTGAGCTGCGTCTGGAGGTGGAGGAGCTCCAAAGCTCCAGAGTTCAGGAGGACGTCATCTCCAGAGCGGAGAGCCGAGTCAAAGAGCTGGAGAACACCCTGAGGGCCGAGGAGAGGTCAGTCACATGACCTTCTGAACAAGCTATTAAGTGGAGTTGATTTCTTCAAGTTCGGCACAAACGACCTCTTGACCAAAGGACCAACTGATCAAAGGTCAAGGTCAAAGGTCAAGGTCACTGTAACCTTCTGTCCGAACTGATCTGGAACCAGGGAACAAAAAATGAAAAGCATTGAGTTCTGGGTTCATAAACTTGTGTGACGGATTAGTCTCCTCTCGAGCAAGTTTCCAAAAAAGTCTGCTGATTGCAACGGCGGTCAGCCGTCATGCAAACAACGCGTCGCCATGGCAGCAGCTGACCGGCGGATGTGTTTGTGTTTTGCACAGGAACAAGTCAGTTCTGACGAACACCATCGGGAAGCTGGAGAGGAGGAGCAACGAGCTGAGCGACCAGATGGAGGAGGAACACAGGATAGCAACCGAGCAGAAAGACCTGGTAACACACACACACACACACACACACACACACACACACACACACGTGGTTGCAAGGAACACTTACAGACGTGACACCAAATACAAATATTTTAGGTGGTAGGACTCAAAATAGAAATCTTCATCATCAGCATCACGCCACAGGAAGATAACCAGTGCCTACATTAGCTGTAGCTGATGCTTTAAATATATATATTAAATTAGCTGTATTTAATTTATGCAGCAAGGGGCACCTCGACTGTTTTACTACAGCAGTAGGAACACGAAATAAAATATGTTGATTGTTAATTGCAATAAACGGATGTAAAAGCTGTGATTGGTCCCCCCAGATGACCCAGAGGATGCGCTCTCTGAAGCGCCAGCTGAACGAGGCGGAGGAGGAGGCGAGCAGGAAGGAGGCGCAGTACCGCCACACCCAGAGAGAGCTGGCCGAGGAGCGGGAGACGAGCGGCCGGCTGCAGAGGCAGCTGCTCGACCAGCACCTGCAGACCAAGTACGTACACACACACACACACACACACACACACACACACACACATATACGCACAAATACATAGGCAAGTCACCAGTTCAAGTTGTAGAAGAGTAGCCGTGAGCAATCTGCTTTGCTGTGGATCGTCATAGGTTTTCACTTGGTAACACGGCGTGAAGCATCGCTGTGGTTGCTATGGTTACCAGGGGTTCGGTAAACAACCTTGTTTTGTTTTTTCCCGTAGCCGTGGAACACGAAGAAAAACATGCAGATCATTTTTCCTCCACATTAAAGGCATAAAATACACATTTAGTCTCGTTCACGGTCGCATTATTTTTATTATTATTATCATCGCCATGGCAGGAAATGAGTCACCGTAAGTCTCTGCGTCCCCGTCTTCTCTCGACAGGCGTAAGGAGACCCTGTCTATCCGTCAGACGCTGGATAACCTGAGGCTGGACCTGAGCGTCGACGACGAGGACGAAGACCAGCTGCCGGAGGAGCCGCAGCTAACTAACAATGTCACCAAAGTCTGAACCCGAGCAACCATCACACAGCGAGGTCCGACTATACGCTGACGACCTCTTTCTATACCTGCCACGTTATTACGGTGATAGATGGGAGGTCAACTGCAGTCCATTCTTCCAAAAAAAAAAAAAAAGATAAAAGCTAAATGTGACCCAAAGGTCCACCAGGATATTTTCCTGCTGTGTTATGTTATATTCTCCTGGAAACGTGTCCTAGAAAGGACGATGTGATCTGGTTTTTAAAACGATGACAGTTATTCTTTTTCCTTTTAAAGATGCTTGTAAAACGATTTGGAATGTTTCCATGTTTTGCTGACTTCTCATATGCACTGACTAAAATAATATGAATTGAAATTATTTCAAATAACGTTTCAAGAAACTTTTCAGGAAATCTCAGGCTCTACATATTTATCGCCCTCTCCTGGCCACCTGCAGGAATTGCAGCAGAAAACTGTTTAAATAAAAAAAAGAGTCCTGGTGGGCTCTCTCGATACACTCGTCAACAATGAAGTCAGACATGTTGAGCATCTCCTTTTCTTCATTTCTATTACATAGAATATTAAACAGAATCGTGGTCTACTTGTTCGCCAAAGGAAATAAATGTACAGGAGCTGAGATATGACATAAACATAAAGGGAAAAGTTGACAAGAATTAGATTAAAAAAGTGCCTCGTAGTTTTGAAGCTTTTACGTTTTTTTTTTCTTCTTCTTTTTTTCTTGTCGTAGTCGTTAAAATAAGCTTTAAATAGCCTGAAGTATATTTTTGGTTTGTTTTCGGCCTCATCCAGTTACACTAAAGCGCCGTGGCCTTTTTAAGTCCAAACGCCGACGTTCACGGGACTCATTTTTATCCGTCTTTTAATTTTTTTTAAGAAAAGAAGGTTGCACACTCAAAGACTCACTGGTTTGATGTATATTTGACAAACTTCTCTGATTTTGCAGCGTTTGTTTTAGTTTTGGTGGAGCTTTCTTCAGGAGGGATCTTCCATGTTTTTGTATTTGAACATATTCCACGCTGGCATATGCAACTGTAGCTTTTTGTGATTCACACACAGACATTATGAGATTATTTATATTGAACTTTTTTTTTTTTTTCTTCGTGTTTATGTTGTTTTTATGATTCAAAGATAATAGAATTGTATGTATTTGCAATTGCTTGCAGGGCAAAACAATTATTTTAGAGATTTAAAATGTATGATTTTAGAGTTCAGTTTTTTTTGGGGGGTATTTTAGGGGGTTTGCTGCTGTATTGATGTAACTTCCTGTGCCACTCACATATAGTATCTGTCCAGGAGATAAGATTTAAGCAAATAAGAAAAATAAATATTTTGTAATATATAAAAATTAACTCAAATCAGCCAAAAATAAATGGTAGTTTTAATAAAAATACAGTTTCTAAATGTTTAATAGTGTAACCCAGGAGTCCAATTCATGTCTAAATACAGTTGATCCAAGATGTGTGTTAATGCAAAGTGCGAAAGAGGCAATACTAATATTAATATTAATAATAATAATGGATTGTGTTTGATACACAGTTTACATGCTGTGTTGTTTTTGTTCCATACCGTCCGTCAGGTGTTCTGTTTGCTGTTATTTTGGAGGGAAACCGAGCACACAGACAGAAACCTACACGGCTCGGTTGTTAAATTAAAATCATCAGTGGAAAATTCACTGGTTTGATTCTCAAAATTCATTCGTCAGTTTCTAAAAATAAATATAAAAAAGACTTCTGATTGCGTTGTGAGGAGACGATCAGATGCAGTTTGGATTTTCAGTTATGTTTACATTTGTTGGTGTATCTTGCTTTTTTTTTTCTTTTTTTTTTAAATGGGAAAGAGTTTCATATTTCAGCTGTTGGGAATGTGCGTCTTTTTTTTTTTTTTTTTGGTTTATCATTTTCGTAACGATGGTGTCCACAGATATGTAAAAAGAAATAGATTTCATTGACTTATTTTTGTAAGTACACTCCGCATTCTACTGGTTCTACTGTTCTCGGGTATTTATTTTTCCCATTCTCTGTTTCGGTGAGAAGTTTCTTTGTACAAGATGCAAATAAATTGTTCTCCATTGTGAATTCTGGATGTCGTGTCATTTTTGAGGAAAAAAAAAAAATCTGTTTTTACAACAAACAAAAAAAATATATTAAAAAAACGATGTTAGTGATTGACCATTTTTGTCTTTTGGATTTTCTCTTCCAAATGTTGATTAATTAAAAGTTCTAGTTTGCTGTAAGAGGCATCATCTGGTACCATGAATTTATTTTTCTACTCGTTTTCTTTTTAGCAATATTGCCTAAAATCATACGACTAGTTGCACAAAATCACAATCTGAAAACGCAGTTCTCTCCAGCTGTCCCTCAAAAACAACAACAACAACAACAACAACAACATTGAGGCACACAGCAGCTCTTTATTGTCAAACAACAATAAAACTGCAACTGCAGTCGATTTGCGATGACGTTGCATAACAAACAAGCTTCTGTTGCCGTGACGACGTATTGCAACATACTCTATGTATGACCTTTTATGACTATTTTGGATGTACTATATATACACAATGATGTTCTCATGACTTATTTCAACGTACTATACTCTGACTTTTTCAACATTATATACCGACCTTTTTTTCTAAATACTATACAGAGACATTTTTTTGACATATTATATATTCCATGACTTTTTTGTAATTTCTTTTGACTATCTTTTAGTCAGTTTTTTCAATTTTTTCAACATACTATAATTTTTTCTCTATCCTATACTATGACTTTTTCATTAATGTTTTTCGACATATTGTACTATTATTTTTTCTACATACTGTACTACGACTTTTAATTACTTTTTTTACAAAATACTACATATACACTTTAGAATATAATAGTCGTTTTAAAAAACCCTGATGATTAGCGGCCCACAGAATCTAGCCACCTCGCCCGGACCAGAAGAAAATGTTATTTTACTAATATGACTATTATTATATATTATGACTTTTTCACTTTTTTTCAACATACTATACTTTGAATTTTTATGACTTTTCTTGTAATTTCTTTTAACATACTACACCATGACTTTTTTGATATACTTCCCCCATGTTCCCTGGGCTAAAACCAAACAACACCTTAATTGTTAATATGGAAGCTTTTTAAAAAAAAATATGAATAAAAAAAAAAGTGTCCAACAATGACTCATCTGATAAGAGTAAATTTCTCTAGATTGTGACGAACGTTTTAACCGAACAATAAACGGAGAAGAAGCAGATCAAATGTGTTTCTGATGATAATAAAAAATTAAACCCATGATGCTAAAAGTGTGATAAAATAGTATTTATTTCACAGACACATACAAGGAAAGGAAGAGGAAAAAAAAAACAGCTTATAGTGATATTTGTCGTACACATGAAGCAAAAAAAATAATATATATATATATATGTATATATATACATCTGAGAATGGATGCCTGAGTGTAATTTGAGGTTTAAGAACTAAAACCAACAGGCTCCATCTGCCATCACATACTGCAGAGGAACATAGAAAAACGGAGAATACCACAAAATTATCCACAAAAATATAGAAAACACCACGAGTGTGAGACATAAAAGTGGAAATCCATGATTACACACCATAGAGACAGAAAACAAATCCCATGAATACAGGATGGACCGTCACTGATGCTGCACACAGTTCCGTCTGATGGAGGCTTTAAGTAGAGTATCTTTGAAAAAAATATATCATATCATCATTTTATTTTTTAAAAAAAAAAAAGAAGAATTTTCTGACTTTTGCTTTGCTGTGTTCAGATTGGAAAAATATTGACTTTGTCACCCGTGAAACCGAGCAATTATGAAAAAAAAGAGTACAAATATGCTGCACTAAACAGCATACGCGGCATCTTAGTTCCAATGAGTGAGCCGGTAACAGGCTCGTTATCTTGATTGTGGCCACGTCAGACCTCAGAGGCCCGGTAAAGCACAGAAATGTATTTAATATCCAGGTTATTGGAACTGACAAGCATAGAAGTAATATTTGGAGGTAATATTATGATTGAGAAAACACACTTACATTCATTTACTGGCCCACCCATTAACAATTTTCAAATCCGGTTTAAAAGAATGGATTCTGCCAATAATTATTATTATTATTTTTTTTTTTTTTTTTACTTTTGTTAATAGATCATTTCACTGCATGTAAATATTCATCTGACTAATTTGACTCAAATTCCAAGACAGAAAGTGAAAGATCAGCTTTCTGTCACACATAACTAGACGTTGTAAATACACCGTTTTCATTGCCACAGAAAGAGCTGAAAAAACAAAACAAAAAAAAAAGTCATTCGTCTAACTGCCAAGAAATTAATTAAAAAAACGGAACATTGACGTAAAGCAAGTGAGAAGAAGACGTACTGATTAACACACATTGCCCGTACAGTAATCGTACAGTAACACAGCTTCATATAACTGGGGAGAAAGACACAAATACACAATGCTGGGAAGGTTCTCCAGACATGGATCATCCTCAGTCTCTCAATAAGACTAGTTTTCTCTTGGTAATCTTTGAGGCTTTTACATGGCAACGTTATGCTACACAAATCTTTAAAAGCTCCATTATTTAGGGTATTTACTGAATATGCATTGCCATTTTCTTCTGATTAGATTTCTTGTAAAAAAAAAAAAATATTATTATTTTTCAATTAAATAAAAATCCATATTTTGTCTTTATTAACACAAGACTGAGTTAAACCATGTCCGTGAAACTTTCCCTTGTAATGTTTTTTTTTTTTTTTCTTTTTTTTTTATACATATAAACATATCGTAAGATGACATACATGAAATGTTTTTTTCTTTTTTAAACGTAATATAGA
The DNA here is from genome assembly GCA_016806645.1 of Ophiodon elongatus. Taxonomy (NCBI): domain Eukaryota; kingdom Metazoa; phylum Chordata; class Actinopteri; order Perciformes; family Hexagrammidae; genus Ophiodon; species Ophiodon elongatus. Next base: position 442,971 of record JACSYO010002077.1, read on the forward strand.
ATAATATTTTTTTTTTTTAAAAAAAGCTTCAACTGGATCCATGCATAATATGTGGAGCTAGCTTGAGAGAGCATACAGTTTGACTTTGATGCACCTTGTGTTTCTGATCAAAACTACAGTCAGTCAGTCAATCAATCAATCAATCAATAAATCAATCAACCAATCAGTCAGTCAGTTTGTCAAATAGATGATAACGAGACAGTTTGGATCAAGAGAACATGACAAGAATTATACCTATTGAAGCCCCCCTAAAAAAATACATTGAAAACTTTGTTGTGAACCTTGTGAAAAAAAGAAAAAAAATCCTGCAAGTCATTATGTTTTCATAAAATAATGACTAAGTATCTCTTATGTTTTCATAAAATAATGACTAAGTATCTCTTATGTTTTCATAAAATAATGACTAAGTATCTCTTATGTTTTCATAAAATAATGACTAAGTATCTCTTATGTTTTCATAAAATAATGACTAAGTCGCAAAATGACTAAGTGACAAGGCATAAAGACAAACTTTCTCAAAATAATGACTCATTTTGAGAAACATCGCAACATGACATAGTATCACAAAATACTGAAATAAGTAGAAGTACTTACTAATACTTAAGTCATTAAACTGACTTATTATTTATCTCATTGTTTTGAGAAACTGACTTATTGTTTATTTTGAGAAAATTACTCATTATTTTGAGAAACTGACTCATTATTTTGAGAAACTAACTCATTATTTTGAGAAACTGACTCATTATTTTGAGAAACTAACTAATTATTTTGAGAAACTGACTTATTATTTATTTTGAGAAACTAACTCATTATTTTGAGAAACTAACTCATTATTTTGAGAAACTGACTTATTATTTATTTTGAGAAACTAACTCATTATTTTGAGAAACTGACTTATTATTTATTTTGAGAAACTAACTCATTATTTTGAGAAACTGACTTATTATTTATTTTGAGAAACTGACTTATTATTTATTTTGAGAAACTGACTTATTATTTATTTTGAGAAACTAACTCATTATTTATTTTGAGAAACTGACTCATTGATTTGAATAAACAGACATACAAGATGATTGTTTTTTCATCACATTGGCGGTAATGGCCTTCCATAACCACCAGGCCGACAATAAAAAAAAAAAAAGAGAAAGCCAGAACTCTCCGCTTTAGTTAACGCGAGCGCCCCACTCGCTCCGGTTTGTGGGCGTCGAGAGCAAAACCAAACCAGATGTACGGCTCTGCAGGTATTTCGGGCTTTTCCCGCGGTGAGGACCGGCCACCAGAGGGCGTCGGTTTTCCACCTGGAAACAACCGTTTCTCTGTGGTTTCGCGCGCCGTTCAGGAACATATGCTACGAGAAGTTCCCATCGTATTTGCCCAGCGACCATTGGACGGCGGCTGGCAGCGGTGGTGGTGGAATCCCCCTCACCGCGGGGAAAGAACCCATGTCGAAGCTCGAGTAAGCTTTCCATTCCCATTTGACCCACAGCCACAGACACCCCCCACGTCAGAGAGAATTTACACATTTATATATATATGTATAAATGAACCAGCTTGTTATCATACGTTCCTACGCCCTCTTTTTTTATTCTGACCTTTACTACGCCTTTGTATCTAGTATTCCTGTACTCCTCCAGCGACCCCGGACCAACACCTTTCGTTGTATTACACTAAAAAGGGCTTGTGGTAACTTCCATGGTGGATCAATGGCGGAGAGCTGGGAGCTGATTAATGTGTCAGTCCATCAACAACAATTTAGATGATAGATTGTCTGTCATGTATCATTCAACTGCCAAATATTTGCCAGTTACAGCTTATCAAATGTAATGATTTTTGGAGCTTTGCTCAGTTTTATATCACTGTAAAGTAAAATACCTGAAAAAATAAATCCCACAGGTCAATAGATAACGATACCAATTGTTTAATGAAGCTGTAGTCCCACTGTGGACACGGATGTGCATTTAAATGACCTTTTTTTTTTCCACCCCCCGTTCAACTATGTGCAAACCACAAAGGTAAAGTGCCGTCCTGAT
>JACSYO010002077.1:450000-460000 GCA_016806645.1 Ophiodon elongatus
AATTAAAATAACTTACTGTGTGACTTTGCGGTTGAGATTTCAGGTTTTGTGCTGAAGGGAAAACCATAGTCTGGAAACCTTTCCTCTGGAGACTCAGGTGTGGAGGAGGCTGTAGTACAAACAAAGCACACACACACATTTTAGGGATTTATTCTAGTGAGTAACGATGAATATGCAGATTATTTTATAGATTCATCTTTTGTTTTATTATTTCATGAGATTAATCTTTCGGTTCATAAAACCTGTGTTCGTGTGACACAGAGTCCAAGGTGTTTCATAAAGTTTGTTTCTTATGTCGGTCCGTTATGTTGACTCTGTTGTGTCATCTCTCTGCGTTTTGTTGCTTTTAAATGTGCTCCAAAAACAAACCGACTTCAGTCTGAGAAAGTGCTCTCTCTGACCTTCCCAAGGCCTGGCGAGAAGCAGGGGACTCCATTCGCTCCACTTGCTCTCAGTGTTCACCTCGTCGTGGGCTCGAATCTGAACTTGGTGGAGGTGACCAGCCAGGGCGTCAAATATCACGACCGGACTGTACTCAGGGAACACCTGAAGGACGGAGACGCAGATTAAAGGAGCTGATGCCTACAGGGCATACAGTATATACAGTACAGGGCATACAGTATATACAGTACAGGGCATACAGTACAGTGTATACAGTACAGTATATACAGTACAGTGCATACAGTACAGTACAGTGTATACAGTACAGTATATACAGTAAAGTGTATACAGTACAGTGTATACAGTACAGTACAGTGTATACAGTGCAGTGTATACAGTAGAGTGTATACAGTACGGTGTATATAGTACAGTGTGTATATAGTACAGTGTATACAGTACAGTATATACAGTACAGTGTATACAGTACAGTGCAGTGCATACAGTAGAGTGTATACAGTACAGTGTATATAGTACAGTGTGTATATAGTACAGTGTATACAGTACAGTGTATACAGTACAGTGTATACAGTACAGTGTATATAGTACAGTGTGTATATAGTACAGTGTATACAGTACAGTGTATACAGTACAGTGTATACAGTACAGTTAAATCCAGACTGCGCTGAAGTGAAACATTGGGCCTGGCGTACTAACCTCGGACCAGTACACGGAGCCCTGGGGTCTGTATCTGATCTGAAACATGAGGGGGAAAGCATCTTGCAGCGGCCAGGAGGCAGGGAAGTTCCATGAGACGATCAGCCTCTTTGGATGGCCCTCGAGGGCCTTCACCAGCAGGGACTCTGGAGGGTCGGGTTTCACTGCAAACGAGGACAGATGAAAAAGAAAAAAATATATATATAAAAAAAGACAGATTTAGCCACAAGTGTTTCCTCTAAGGTTGGCACACTATTTAAAAAAAGAGCCAAAGCACCAAAAAGCATCTGATGAGTGATCTACATTTGCTGTCTGTCTGTCTGTCTGTCTGCATGTGTGTGTGTGTGTGTGTGTGTGTGTGTGTGTTTTAATGCGATCTTACATAGCTCGTGTAACCTAATGCGGACCAACGTGGTCTTGGACCCCAGGGCGTTGCTCTCTGTGATCCTCAGGGTGTGGATGCTCTGCCAGAAGGCGGGGTGATCTACGTCGCAGTGCCTGCGGGCCACATCCAGGACGCATGGCCTCCAGTCGTGGCCACTCCCCCTTTTTTAAAGAAACAAAAACAAGCGCTGAAAGACACGGAGAAGCACTGCTGTGACGTGTCACGGTCAGAAACGTTCACAGCGGGCGATGCGGCTCATGCACTTCATTCAAAATGTCATCTGTGGAACAGCGGCCCATTGTGAGCGTGACCTTTTGGGGCGTCGCCGTTTGGGCAATGCAGTACCTCGCTCTTACCTGAAGGAGGAGTTGTACTTGGCCGGCAGGAAGGTCTTCACCGATTCTGTCCATGAGCAGCGAACATGCGTGTGGTTGGGCACTTGACAGGAAACGCTCAGCAGCCCGGGGGGGTCTGGGAGATGGGAGGCAGACAGTGTACCGTCAGGAGGATGAGGGAGGACATGTTGGTTTTATTGTTTATTATTATCAAGGGCCCTATTAAATGTCATATTTTAAATGTTTCTCTGTCTAGTCCCTCGGGTCTTTACTGAATAGCTCTGGTGCTCTGGTGTCCCTATCGTGAACCGAAAATATTTTAGGGGAGGCTGGGCCAGTTCTGTGGAAACCCCCCCCTTGTCCCTTTAAAAAGGAAGCCCACTTAAGGGAGCCGCTTCCTGCTCCAGACAGTTACAGGAAGCGGAGGGCTTTTGTCTATGTGGCGGCCGATAAGACCGGTCTTCCTCCCTGAGGACCGATGGCGCTTGTTCTTTTCTGATCATTGGCAGAGCCACAGAGCCGGCATGAATCAAACGTTGAGAGAAGGAACTCATTCATTGGGAAAACATGGGCGGGAGAGAAATATAATGAGAGAGACATGGTGGAGAATATGCTAAACTAAAGAGAGAGACGAGAATGTGGGAGCAGGAGAAACATTAAATTCTGCTTTCATGCTGAATTATCCAAAGACTGAACTCAAGTGTGAGGGACTGGGGCGTCGCCTAAAACACAAGGGACTTTTTTTAAAAGGCTGCGGCCCAATGGTGAGAGACTAAAAGCATGGCAGGGCTATTCAAAGCGCAGTGACTCCCAAAGTCACGACACGGCGACACTTACGGCCCAGCCGGAGTCGGACGGAGTGGAGGAAGAGCCCGCGGGCGTCGTGGCAGCTGTAGTCGCCCTGCGCCGAGGGGTCGGCGTGCAGCAGGACCAGGGCCCCATCGGGGTCCACTCGGTGCCGCGGCAACGCCGAGCTGTGGTTGAGATGCCACGACACGGGCAACCTGGTCGGGGACATGGGAGGGTTTAGTTGTTATGCCTGAACAATAACTAAGCTCTTTAAAGCAGTCATTCCCAAACATTTGGAGAATTTGTCCCATACTCTTTGATTTAACACGTATATCTGCAGTACCCCTTTGAGCCACATGAGGGAGCCTGGATGTTTGTATTATTTTTATTATTATTTTGTAGCCTACTTATGACTTTGAGTATTGATGAGAAGAAAAAAATACTGCCTAAATACATTTATAAATAAGTTATTAACATGTATATATATTTTTCAATAACACATGCATAAAATAAAGTTGTGATGTATATCTTCTAAATAGCTGGTTCACCTGTTCAAGATCATATAAAGTGACGCATTAATGGCAGTGAAGATTATCAGGAACCGTTTATTGACTTCACTGACGCTCTTCTCACGATAAGGCTCGGAGTGAACAGGGTCGCGATGTTTTATTTCTTTTTTTAAAGTGGATCCCCAGAAAAAATAAGTTTTTGCTGCTTTAAAAAGAAAAAGAAATACCTAAATCTGCATATCACACCTTTCATTGAAACACAACGGCTGGTTTATTCTCTGTATTTCTCACCCTCAATAAAATCCCTTGAAGAGACTACAACCAGTTTATCTTGCAATGCTGTGTTTTATAAAGGTCAACGGCACACGAGAATAACAACGATCAGGCTTTCTGTTAGAAGGGTCAATGATCTACCGTGTTTGGCTTTCTGTTGTTTACTGACTTTCATTTTCTTCGAAATGAAAGAATACACTGTCCCTCTCTCTCTCAAATCAGATAGTTTAGCCCTTCCCCCCACGGGTTAGTTAACCCTTTTATGACAAGTTATCGTCTGTTGCCTCGACTGTCAGACCACCACCAGTCTTCTGTTCATTTGGTGAGCATATGAATACAGCTAGATGGCTGACCAATGGGTATACAAATGGAAATCGCTGCAACTTTTATGATGAATTTGCTCCCGTATGACTATTGAATGCCGCGACCCTAAAAAGGATAAGCGGTTTGGATAATGGATGGATGGATGACTATTGAATGTAGTAACAATAATAAACTGCCTTTTCGGAGCGTCCCAAAAAAAAAAAAAAAAAAAAGAATCTTTCAAACTCCCATATGACTGCTGGAAATACAAAGAAACACAACTTCAATGTACACAGGAAACAGTTTTCTCTCCTCACCTGATTTGTGACTTCCCGCACGCCAGTGTCACGTTGGACTGCATGCGCCCGTACTGCACGCCTGACACTGCAAACACGGACATCACATTAAAGATGAACACCATGCAGAAATACCACGTGTCCGCATTGCCTGCATCAGTGTGATTTAGGCGCCACCGCTCACAGTCCAGTCAGCGGCATCACAATAACATGACCGTACAAGGTGTGGGATCCTGCAGACGCTGGGCCGGCGAGGCTCTGGCATGCTCAAGGGTTTAGTTTTTATCATTGTCACGATTCAAAATAATCACTCTTATTGGCAAATCCACTTTAATATCTTAATATATAGTAAGACAGGGAAGCAGTGCTGCGTTTTTAGGAAGATATCGAGAACAGGATACAGATGTAGGGCCCTATTTAAACGGTCTAAGCATTTAGGGTGCATCCACCTCCAGGTTTGCTGGTCAGGCGGCTCGTAACCTGGGGCCCAAAGCGAGGCGCATGGGCCCAAAGTGAGGCGCACGGGCCCAAAGTGAGGCGCATGGGCCCAAAGCGAGGCGCATCGACCCTAAGCGAGGCGCATGGGCCCAAAGCGAGGCCCATGGGCCCAAAGCGGTCTCCTCATCGATAGGTGTGTTTGAAGCCTGCAGCGTTGCTACTTAAATGTCGGATCTGGTCAATCCGAGGCGCGAGTGGGTTTTCTGCCAAGGGGAACGTAGCCAAGTGAAAGTGTAGCAGACCATCCTGTGAAAAGATCAATGGTGATGATCCCGCTGACAAACAAAAGTCCCGAAATACGTCGATCTGGACCCATTTCAGCTGCTTTCTGCACTCTGTCTGAATTTGCTTGTACTCAACGGGGAACAACGCGGAACAGCGAGGCCACCGAAGGTTGGGTGAGATCAAGAGGGCTCACCCAACCTTTTTGTTGCACTTTTAGTTGGACCTATCACATGCATCTCCGTATGTGTCTGGAAATGTAAGAAAAAGGCTGACAGGTCACGTACAGCGAGTTTGGTGTGGGGAGCGTGCCACTGAATAACACAACCACTTGCCATCATAACAGCGGCTGAACTTGCCATCCAGCAAAATCGGAGGGCGGAGCAGATTTGAAGCAATACTAAGTGCAGTGTATGCCTGAGCAAATATTTTGCGGTGGCTGCAGTAATTGGCCGAGCTGATACTCTATCTCAGTATGCATGCGCATGTTTAGCTTGGCTCCGCATTATGAAAAGCTGCCATTTACAGCGTATCTGGAGTGGAAAAACATCACGTTGACTGCCAGTCTGCCACGCACGCACCTTCATTAATTCCCAACCTCAATCACTCAGGCATGCACACTCCCTGCTGGCCTCTCCTCCCTCCGTAACAAACAATTTGTCCCGGGTTAGGGTTCTGGTTCTTTTTTTGTTTCTTTCCTCCTTCATTTCTCGATACAAACCGCTCTTTGTGTCACAAGTGTGAGTGGCATGAAAACGGTATCGCAAAGGATCACAAAATAAAACATTAAGTCGGATTTAGTTGTTTGCATCAGTGAGGGCACCAGGTGGGTGGAGCCTGTATGGGGCTGTTATTATTCAACGTGCTCTATTGATATCTATTGATGTTACTTTTCCCTGCTGCAATAAGCCCCTGTGCCCTTCAGGGACCCAATATCTTCATTTCAGTTTCATAACAACGCAGGTTACCAAGGCCCTTTTCAAAGCTTGCTTTCCACTCACACTGAGAAGACACCTTTCTGGCCTTCCTGCTGTGGTTTTTAGTGGCTGTGTGGAAACGAGACAGCTGGGTAAAAAAAAAGAGAGAGTGGCAAAGGGCTCCACAGTGTATTTGTGGCTACATTCATGTTTCTGAGTGGACGGGACAATGAATACTACTATGGTTTGTTTTTTTCTTTTTTTTTAAATTAGCAAATGGAGGCCTGTTCATTCTGCTGCGGTGCCTATGGGAAACATTTTTCTTGTTAATTTCTTCACATACTGTTAATAAATCTAAGCAGTTATTTACGGGATACTGTGAACAAAGCTGTGTGACATTAGAAAAAGACAAAACACATGTCGACATCACAGCTAGAAAGAACATTCATTATGTTCTGTGTAAGTTGAGATTGCAATTTATATTGGGTTTTGTTTTTCTACAAATTACACCATATAACATTTGTGGGCTATATAGTATTAAAAGAAGACATGAATGTGCCAATGTATCAGAATGGATTTGTTTTTTAAACAGTTACATTTACAGTTACATTAGAGGCATCTTTGACATAACTCAGTAATAATATATTATATAATCATGACATTCAAAAGTGACATATCTACTGATAACAGCTGCCCAGCTGTGGTGATGACGACAAACTGCCGGCCGTGTCTTGTAATGTTTTGATATCAAACTGACTGCATCCTGTCTGAGCTAATGTTGACGTGGCTAAACGACAGGGCTCCTTCACAGGCCTGAATTCTGGAGGTCCCGACGTGGGGGCCGTGGCGGTGACGAGCTCAAAGCGTGGTGTCATCTGCGTAAAGGTTTACCAAACGGATATTCCTTTCAAACTCTCAGCTGTCTGTTTACACTCCACAACTGCCGAGCTGCGAGCCAGCTACCTGTCTCGCCACTCCCGCTCCTCTCGAATAAACCGGAGAAAAGGCCAAGAATGTTGGTGTTGGTTGTTTTCGCCAACTCACGAAATGAACTAGAGTTCAGCAGCAACAGTGGTCATTTTAGCCGTTGATATCAGTTGCTGTCATTTTCTGTAGTTTGCGAAGGAGAAACTGTTAAATTATACAACTCCACTTTCAAATTCCAATTTCGATATAAAAATGAGAAACCATTCAGACAATAACCGTGGCCACACAACCAGGCAACTACAGTTGGTCAAAGTTCTTCAAAATTGCATTTCTCCTTCAATTGAATTTGTACTAAACTACATTATTAAAACGTTCCTTAAGTCTCTTCTCTCCTTACCTTTTAATTTATCTCAGCCTTTTTATTCAATGCCTCTCTCGTCAGTTCTTTTTTCCCTTTAACCACCAAACACACACACACACACACACACACACACACATACACACACACACACACACACACACAACACACACACACACACACACACACACACACACACATACACACACACACACACACACACACAGACACACACACACACACACACTCCCCTCCCTCTGTTTCTGTGAGTGTGCGTTACCTGGGGGCCTTGGTGCAGTGCAAAGAGTTGGCTGGTCTGAATGTGTGTATTCATGTTTTATTGGCAGTGAAGTACATTATTCCCCAAACCCGCAGCGTTCCACTCATATCTGATTCTCCCTCTGGCAAGAGGGCCCAGACACACACACACACACACACACACACACATATGCATAAAACCACGCACACGCACACGCACACGCACACGCACACACACACACACACACACACACACACACACACACACACACACACACTCCAAGTTTCTCCTGACATTGAAATCAGATGGCAGGGTGGACACAGAAATTGCAAGCTGGGTGAAATTCAGTACTTTCCAAACAATAAAATAAAAAGGACCCTGGAGCTGCCGTAGGGTGAAACGAATGGGAGGGGGGAAACTTTGACAGTTTCACCCGAAGGGCCACGGAAGGGCGAGTGCTCTTATTGTTGGAGCGGTTCACGTGTCTGGCTTCAGAAAGAGATACAGCAAGAGAGAGAGGGAGACCGAAACAAAGATGGACGAAGCATTTCTTAATGTCAGACAGACTCCTCAAGCGTGTGTGAGGCGGGGGGGACGAAAACAAAAACGCTTCAACAATAGATTTCTTGTTTGCAGAGCAACATGAATTCCAATTCAGCTGTAAAAATTTTTTATTAAAATGTGCACATCGAAAATGGGATACAGAGAGAGAACCATGAAAATGAGTTCGCCGAGTCTGCTTTGGATTTGCTCGCTCCTCTCTTCTGCGCTAGCTTCAGATCCCTCAAGCACTTTGAGTGGAGATAAGTCAAGAGCGCCCAAAATAGTCCACAAAGGAATCCGCGCCTGATCCTTAACAGAACGTGTGTTTGTACATCGTGTGTGTGTGTGTGTGTGTGTGTGTGTGTTTTAAACATGTCCTCGGGAAAATGTCTCTCTGCTGGGTGCGCGTGCAGACGCGTGTGCAACTTACCTTCATCAGTCCGAATCTGAGCTCGACCGGGGCGCAGCGACCAAGATAAAAACCAGATGACTGTCAGACACACAGGACTGGACAAAAGGCCTGGCATCTAGAGAGAGAGAGAGATAGAGGGAGGGGGGGGAGAGAGAGAGAGAGAGTTATTTTCAAGCCTTAAAGATTTGGTGGTAAGCATGAACAGCATCAGCATCAGCATCATCATCATTCTGAGTCCATTTTGTGCAAGAAAAGAAATGAAAAAAAAAATATGTCTGGGCGAACTAGCCGGAGATGTCCAATTTCTTTGGTCAGTTTGCTCCCCGGAGCTGCTGCAACGACATACCCATGTGAAAAGTGTTCGGTAACGACGCGTTTGCGGCCTTTTTTTTTCTGTACTAGTGAAACCTCCGTGTCACGAACGGTCCGAAAACGCAAAGACAACGGGTCAAGAGGGCCGGCCGCTTCTATCGCCCGCAGGAGGAACTGTCTCAGAACTGTCTCAGAACTAACAACACATTTCTCAGAAAAGAACAGAAGGGAAATTATGTTGGAAATGATTTTGTTTCCACTGGCTTTGTACAGTTTTAGTTCCAGTTGTGCTGGAGAACAGATCCATGCAGCGGTTTGGTCCCGTCAAGTTCTGTTTCTGTGTTTAATTTAAACAAGATGTGCTCTCTGTCTCTGTCTCTGTCTCTCTCTGTGTGTCTCTCTCTCTCCCTCCCTCTCTCCCTCCGTCTCTCTCTCTCTCTGATAACGGGGTTTTAACCGTCTAAGACGTCAAGTGTCAAATGTACATAATGAGAGAAAAAAAGAGTTGAACAGATACAATGTTTCACTCAATAGTACGCTAAGATTCAAGCTAAGATTCACGCTAAGATTCAAGCTAAGATTCATTCACGCTAAGATTCACGCTAAGATTCAAGCTAAGATTCAAGCTAAGATTCATTCACGCTAAGATTCACGCTAAGATTCACGCTAAGATTCAAGCTAAGATTCATTCACACTAAGATTCACGCTAAGATTCAAGCTAAGATTCAAGCTAAGATTCACGCTAAGATTCAAGCTAAGATTCACGCTAAGATTCACGCTAAGATTCAAGGTAAGATTCACGCTAAGATTCACGCTAAGATTCAAGCTAAGATTCACACTAAGATTCACGCTAAGATTCACGCTAAGATTCAAGCTAAGATTCACGCTAAGATTCAAGCTAAGATTCAAGCTAAGATTCAAGCTAAGATTCACGCTAAGATTCAAGCTAAGATTCAAGCTAAGATTCAAGCTAAGATTCAAGCTAAGATTCACGCTAAGATTCAAGCTAAGATTCAAGCTAAGATTCACGCTAAGATTTAAGCTAAGATTTAAGCTAAGATTTAAGCTAAGATTTAAGCTAAGATTCAAGCTAAGATTCACGCTAAGATTCACGCTAAGATTCAAGCTAAGATCCATTCACGCTAAGATTCAAGCTAAGATTCAAGCTAAGATTCACGCTAAGATTCACGCTAAGATTCACGCTAAGATTCACGCTAAGATTCACGCTAAGATTCAAGCTAAGATTCACGCTAAGATTCACGCTAAGATTCAAGCTAAGATTCAAGCTAAGATTCACGCTAAGATTCAAGCTAAGATTCACGCTAAGATTCAAGCTAAGATTCAAGCTAAGATTCAAGCTAAGATTCACGCTAATTAGAGCTAAACACATTCATGGACCTTTGTTAAAAATTGCATTGACGTGTGATACAACAGCTTCATGCAAATATGTTTGAAATGAAATGATTTCATAGCGTTGTTGGTATATTCTATATGTCTGTGAGCACAGACAGGGACACATGACGAACGTGTTTCCTCCTGAGTCCAGGACATGTAATTAAAAATATAC
>JACSYO010002077.1:462500-472500 GCA_016806645.1 Ophiodon elongatus
TGCTAAATCCATTGTGGATCATATCTTTATAAAGACACAGGTATTCTAAAACTCATGACAGAGCCAACACAGTTTTGTAAATCCATCCGTCTTTGTGCTAAATGTTCCCATCTTACACTGCTTCCTTTCTTCCTTTCTTCCTTCCTTCCTTTCTTCATGCCCTACCTTTATTGGCTCAGCTATGCCGTCTATTACTTCTCACTCGAGCTTAGCTGAAGGTTAAAAAGTCTGATCCCACAAGATGAAACGCACCATTAGCAACTTTAAAAATGAACCACGGATCGTGTATTATATAAATCTCCTTGGCCGGCTTTCAAAACCCATTTGAGAGCACATCAGAGACCGATCCATGGACGCGGAGCAGGTGGAACCCACCGTCATCCACCTCAGTGGCCCGTCTGCATGAGATGAAGATGAAGATGAAGATGAAGATGAAGATGAAGAGATCTGTGCGGCTGAGACTCGAGGTGCACACCTGAGCGGGTGAACGCTGTGAAGCGGAGCTGAGATCAACTTTATTTCGACCAGCGTCCGATGATGTAGCGGGAGGGTGTTACATTCACCACCGCGGCTTTCACACGCCGCACTCAGCAAAATATAAATCTCACGGACCCCCGTCTCCGTCGCTGACACCCCCCCCCCCTCCCTCCCTCCTCCCCCTTTCTTAAGCCGCTTTACATTCTGTACATTCTGTACCTGTAGCCCAGCTGGTACGGGGGGGTCCACTCTTATTATATAAATATTGACGAGGGACGCGGGACCCTTCAACGGTGAAGAAGAACATGTTTCCCTCGGGAGCGTTCGCTACCTCTCGGGTATCGAACGCTCTTGTGAGGTGGCCTCGGGAGAGAAAGTGGGCCTACAGGTGGCGATGCCTTTGATAGACAACCACGTCAACACACCTCAGTGTCCATGTAAAATGACGGGTCATTGCTTTGCATTCACTCTGATGTGGGAAATGAATAAAGGAGAATAGGTTCTTTTTTTTGTTTGGCCTCCTCTAGAGATGTGAATACACAGTTGTCGGGGCTTCTGTGGGTTTAGTGAATAGTAATAGAAATGCTCGTGTCTGCAAAGTCCAGCCTGACGGTAAATCCCCGAGGACGCTTCTCTTCACCGCCCACCACATTCAGTCTGAGTCGCTTCTTTTTTTTACCTTGACCTTTTGTTTTGTCCCCCCCCCCCCCCCACACACACACACACACACACACACACTCTCAGTCCTTGCCAATGGTTTCCATCTGTCTGATGCCAGAATGCTGAAGGTTCAGTAAACATATTTATGTCATACTTTACCCTCTTCCCTTTCCTGCACCTTTCCTTCGCTCCCATGTTTTGTTTAGTGTTGCTTTTTTTTCCCGTTCTATCAATCCTCTCTTATCTCTAATCTCTACCTCCCCCTCACCATCTTCAGAGCTCTATTTCCTCCCTCTCTCTCTGTCTCCCTCCCTGCCTGTGGTTTCTCCTGCACGCACCCTCTTCATTTTCCATCGCTAATGGCGCCCAGCACCAGGTCCAGTAAACACGAGGACAATGCTGATAATCTGTCCTCTCAGACCCAGGCAACATGTCCCTGATCACACTGCTCTGTTTCTAAATGGGTCCAGGTTAGACAATCTCACGTTTCATACAAAGGATTTGAACGCTATTACTGGCAGATGGCCACGTTAGAGGACAATCCAACCAGTATATCTTATATCCCATACCAGTATATCTTATATCCCATACCAGTATATCTTATATCCCATACCAGTATATCTGATATCCCATACCAGTATATCTCATATCATACCGTACCAGTATATCTCACATCATACCGTACCAGTATATCTCACATCATACCGTACCAGTATATCTTATATCCCATACCAGTATATCTGATATCCCATACCAGTATATCTTATATCCCATACCAGTATATCTGATATCCCGTACCAGCATATCTGATATCCCATACCAGTATATCTCACATCACATCATACCGTACCAGTATATCTTATATCATACCGTACCAGTATATCTTATATCATACCGTACCAGTATATCTCACATCATACCGTACCAGTATATCTTATATCATACCGTACCAGTATATCTCACATCACACCGTACCAGTATATCTTATACCATACCGTACCAGTATATCTTATATCATACTGTACCAGTATATCTCACATCATACCGTACCAGTATATCTTATATCATACCGTACCAGTATATCTTATATCATACCGTACCAGTATATCTCACATCACACCGTACCAGTATATCTTATACCATACCGTACCAGTATATCTTATATCATACCGTACCAGTATATCTTATACCATACCGTACCAGTATATCTTATACCATACCGTACCAGTATATCTTATATCATACCGTACCAGTATATCTTATACCATACCGTACCAGTATATCTTATATCATACCGTACCAGTATATCTCATATCATACCGTACCAGTATATCTTATACCATACCGTACCAGTATATCTTATATCATACCGTACCAGTATATCTTATATCATACCGTACCAGTATATCTACCGTACCAGTATATCTTATACCATACCGTACCAGTATATCTTATATCATACTGTACCAGTATATCTCACATCATACCGTACCAGTATATCTTATATCATACCGTACCAGTATATCTTATATCATACCGTACCAGTATATCTCACATCACACCGTACCAGTATATCTTATACCATACCGTACCAGTATATCTTATATCATACTGTACCAGTATATCTAATCATACCGTACCAGTATATCTTATATCATACCGTACCAGTATATCTTATATCATACCGTACCAGTATATCTCACATCATACCGTACCAGTATATCTTATATCATACCGTACCAGTATATCTCACATCACACCGTACCAGTATATCTTATACCATACCGTACCAGTATATCTTCTATCATACTGTACCAGTATATCTCATATCATACCGTACCAGTATATCTCACATCACACCGTACCAGTATATCTCATATGGAGTACACATTTCAAAAGAAAGCCGGACTCACAAACATTACATGTTTTTAGTTTTTTTCTCTGATGCAAAAAAGAAACAAACCCCCGGACAGTTCGGTAACCCCGTAGCGCGTAGGACACAGACCCCCCCCCCCCCCCTGCCCCCCCTGCCCCCCCCCCCCCTGTCTCATGTATACCCAAACCCCAAACTCTCCTTTTGGAAGCCACGCGACCGCTGGGCTCTGCAGCAGCCCGATCTCACCACAAAACCCACTTTCCTCAGCAGCTGGAGGACGTCTCTCTGAAGCTAAATGTGGAAAAAGGAGCCGCACTCTGCTCCAGTGTCAACATGTCCACGGTGGGCTGCGACGCCCCCTCAGGTACCTGCTCGGGGGCTGTGATCTTCCCTCAGCTCCACTGGCCTGCAGACGAAATATGCTCAACGCTAAATAGCCGCCATGTTGCTCACTAACCACCAATAGTCAAGGATTCCTCAACTTTCAACACTCTATCTTGTTGTGTGTGAGTTGAGGGTGTGTGTGTGTGTGTGTGTGTGTGTGTGTGTGTGTGTGTGTGTGTGTGCGTTCCTATTCTGTGACTCACCACCCCCCCCCCGGGCAGTCACCTTTCCACTGTAACTCTTGAAGTGAGAACCAGAATAGACGGGGGGAATGCAGCCATGGTTACCGTCACCTGGACGCGCCCGCATGCACGGAGACGCCATAAACAACGGCGAGGACCCGAGCACACCATTTGTTGTTCTCGGAGGGGTAAAAAAAAAAAAAAAAAAAGAAAAGAAATCCCGCCTATTTTTTCGTAGACTTGCCGAAATCCGCAACCGGAGTAATTAAAAATAATTGCAGAAACGGAACATTCGGAGATTCCTGGGTGTAAAAAAAAAAAACATTCCTTCTCCTGAGTTGGCGGCAATAACGAGGTCATGGGTGATGAGCGGAGGGGAGGGTGGGAGGGGAGGGGAGAGGGGGTCAAACGAAGGGGGAAAGGACCAATGGACTGCTGAGGAAAGAAGAAGAAAAAGAAGAAGAAGAAGAAGAAGGGCTTTATTGTTTCCATGAGCAAATCCAGAGTTGATGATTAAAACACTTCATAGTAAAAATGAGGTGTACAAACGCTGAGTAATCCAATTCAAAAGGGCCTCTCTTTTCCTTTTTGTTATTTTGTAAACCAGTCCTCTTTGTGGCAGCATAATCCCACACGGTGACTCACTCACACCGCGGCATGCCACTGCACATTCAGTCAGCTTCACAGGAGGAGAAGCAAAGGCAGCGAGGGGGGAGACGAGAGAGAGGAGAGAGGAATGAAAGAGAGGAGGGGGAGGAGGGGGGGGGGGGCAGAAGAAAGGTAACGGCTCCGATGCGGTGGTAAAGCAAACAGATGGGCAGAAATGTGGAGTTCAAAATGCAGAATATAAAGACTAATAACAAATAAATATATACACGCAAACATCTATGACGTCAATATAGTCTCCTTCATGTGTCCTGCACACACACACACACACACACACACACACACACACACACACACACACACACACACACACACACACACAGAGTTTTGCTGTCCGGTGACATAACAAATTATAACAGGATATCCTGTTCATGAGGACAATTAAAGATTAACAAAGACCGATGGTACAATTTACCCACCGCCTGCACAAGTTGGTCATCAGTGTGTGTGTGTGTGTGTGTGTGTGTGTGTGTACCTGTGCTGCCATAAGTAATGATGAGAAGGAAACGAGGACACGTTGAGTGATCAGCTAGAACCTAAAGGGACTCAAGTGCGTTTTGTGTAAACCTACATCAACAAAGGGAGTTCAACCCAGGATGGTGGGGTGGGAGGGGTGGGAGGGGGGGGTGAGGGGTGGGAGGGGGGGGTGAGGGGTGAGGGGTGGGAGAGGGTGGGGGGGGTGGGAGTACAATGGCTCTGGTGTTTACCCAGGTCGCCACGGCAACCACTGCACACCCTGTCCCGTCTGACCTTTTCCAGGTGATAAAAACACTGCTGACTGACGTTCGTGGCAAGTGTGTGTGTGTGTGTGTGTGTGTGTGTGTGTGTGTGTGTGTGTGTGTGTGTGTGTGTGTGTGTGTTGTTTTCCCCTCACGTGGGGCTCCTCAGTGTGTGAAGGATGAAGATTCGGACAGAAATATGATTTATACCAGAAACATCTCGACTACTTTCATTTATTCTTCAGATCTGGCAACTGTTGTGCCATATTGGGATCTTTCTATTTCTTGAAGCAGCCAGTATGAGAAACAAAAAAAATAAAAAAAAAAATAACAATAAACGTATGATAAGCCTTAATCATAACGCCACAGATGGCGGTGGATGAAAATAGCTTTCTGCCTCTACTCCCTCTCTCTCTATCCTTCCATCTCTTTCACGTCTCCGTTTCCCTGACGATACCGAACGCCAATATCCGTTCGACTGTTGCACATTACCGTTTGTAATTTGTCGTCTTTTTTTTTTTTTTTTTAAAGAGTGTTATTTGAATTCTGAATGCCCTCCGTCTCCTTCCCTCTCTGCGCCTCATTGAGATGTGTTACTCTGAAGCCGCGGCCACATGCTAATCATCTCGTGAACAAAAAAAAAAAAAAAAAAAAAAAAAAAAGGTGGCGCAAAGATGAAAAACACACAGAGGTCACATATCTGACTTTTCTTTCCAAAACACACATTTTTCCATTTGTCTGGGGAGAAGTCACATAAATTGCTATTGATT
Organism: Ophiodon elongatus; assembly: GCA_016806645.1. Taxonomy (NCBI): domain Eukaryota; kingdom Metazoa; phylum Chordata; class Actinopteri; order Perciformes; family Hexagrammidae; genus Ophiodon; species Ophiodon elongatus. The sequence continues at coordinate 468,235 of JACSYO010002077.1, forward strand.
TATTTGCTCAAAGTCATATATTTACTAATGTCAAGTATGTGGTGTGGTCCAAGAGAGAGGGGGGAGAGACAACAGAGCGCGAGATAAGGAAGCGGCTGAAGTGAATAAAAAAAAAGATACGAGACGTCGTGTTCCCGAGGAAGACAAGGAAAGGTGATAAGGAAAGGTGATAAGGAAAGGTGATAAGCACGGGGGACAATCAGGGAAGGACAGAGGAGGGGAGGAAACATCTGGTTAGCCAGACACACACAGGTTAAAGAGCTTGGATTTAGAAACTCAAATTAAAATAAATTCACCTAATTATTTTCTTTAATACGCGACCTTTAGGTGGGTTTCGTTGGCTCCTGCAGGAAAGATGCAGAACAGAAGCTCAGTTCTGGACTCGCTGAAACATCAGGTTGGGTTCCTCTAACGGCTCTAACCAGGCGGGCCGTGATACCTCGAGCCACGGTTTACACTGAGTCCTGGGAAACGGGCCGCGCTCAGAACCTGGACCGGGCCGGTGCAGCCGGCCGAGCCGCCGGGCTCACTTCCAGCCTTTTGCCCGGGCCTAAACACACATGGAGTAATGGCTGCCATGTGTGCTCAGAGATAGCGCCCAGCCAACCGAGAAGACCGAGGCCAGAGTGCACATTTGTTTGTGCATGCGCATGTGCATGTGCATGCGTGTGAGGCAGAGGGAGAGAGAGGGGGAGAGAGAGGGGGCGAGAGAGGGGGAGACGGACAGAGAGGGAGAGTGAATACTCAGAGGTAGTAAATCGCATGTGAAGCAATCAGAACGCTGGCAACATCGTGTTCATCACCTTGTTGGTCCTTTCACAAAGTACAAATATAATTGTGTGCGTGTGTGTGTCTTTGGCACGAGTATCACAAACCTGTGCTTTGTGTGTGTGTGTGTGTGTGTGTGTGTGTGTGCGCAGCATCTTGGCTTTAGCTCTACAACGCAGGAATTTCCTTCAGCTCGGCCGCCAGAGCAAGATGGCTACCATATGCCAGCTATTCACACACACACACACACACACACACACACACACACACACACACACACACACACACACACACACACACACACACACACACACAGTTGAATGAAGACCACACTCCCGCTAGCATACAAGTTTATACTAACGCCAACTTCACATGTAAACAAACACTGAAATGCATAATGGGTTGAAGCCTGAAATGAAAAAACACACACTTGCACATGTTGGCACTAGCGATCACACACACACACACACACACACACACACACACACACACACACACACACACACACACACACACACACACACACACACACACACACAGAGACAACTTGGGCTGGAAGTCAATGCCCACATTTGTTGTTTTTGATCGTACAAGTGCGTGTGTGTGTGTAAATCGGAGAGAAAAAGTGAAGACTGTAAAACCCTTGGACACACTGCGCAGAGCACCGAGTGACACACACACACACACACACACACACACACACACCGGAGCACACAGCGGTCAATGAACACCTCGCTCGTATCGTATCCAAAAGGCACACACATACATCGTGCATTTAGTAATCCACATCAATCTGCCAAAAACTTGCTTTTTCTTATTATATCTAATCCAGCGCACCCTTTTCAGGTAGTTATCACTATTCAGGCGTTTATGACTTATCTCCACATGTTTGAGGACACATTATGTTATTTGTTGTAATTGTTATCGAGAGCCAGTCGGTCACGATAATTAACACAAATGGTTTAGGAGCGAGCAAGCACCGAAAAAATGTAGAATTATTTTGGGTATAAAGCTGAAGATCGGGATAAAACTTATTACCATTTCACACTTTGAACTCCTGAATTATGGCTTGCTCAATACTATCCATGGCTGGCGTGATATACTGTGTGCATGCGGTGCCAATAAAGGGGTTTGATGAGTAAGAATCCAAAGACAGAAGGGCGGAAAATTAGTCAACTGTTGGGAACTGATTAACCCCTTCACTCTTTAATAAAAAAAACAAGATTCGCTGTTTCTCTCAGTTTTTATAGCGTTGTAAAATTTTATATCTTATCAAAAAATTAAATAAAAAAAAAAAAAACACCACAGCAATCTTGGGCGAATTTTCTTTTTTACTACAAAAACACGTTGTTGAGTAAGTTTAGCTGAACGTTCTCCGCGCCGAGCCTCAGCCTGTCAGCCGAGGTTGCTGGGTAATCCCCGTTTCCTCCGCAGGAAATGTCTTTATACCTTCTGAGTTATTAAATAGAGATGATGAGTTATCGCTCACTGAGGAACACTGGACGTGATGATGTCGAGGGAAGAGACGAAGTGGGAGCTTGACAGCCACTGACAGACAACCTGCACGCAGTAGGTGTTCGCTGTTTGTCTCTCACACACACACACAGCTCGATGTTGACGGGCGGCGCCATGGCAACCGCCGCCGTGAGCTCAATGCAAACCGGGGGCCAGGATTTGACTCCGCAAATCTCGGGGCGTTGCAGCATGCTGAGAATTCAAAGTGCGGTGGTGTGTTCGTGAGCTCTGTGAATCAGCCGTGGACTAAGAAGTGGGCGTGGTCACCGCGAGCACCCCCCCCCCACTATCGGTTTGTGGACGGCAGGTTTGAAGCCTGGCTTTTTGCAACCGGTAAATAGAAGTGATCGTATCTGGAGTCAGGGCGAGTGATGTAGAGACGCCGCATACGGCCCTGGTAGCGACCTGTCAATCACAATAAGCCCCGCCCCTAAAGCATCCCCTGCTTTATGGTCTGACTCTAAATGGACCATAATTTACTAAATGAACATCATGCTGTATTGAAGAAGACTTGAAACTAGAGATTGAGACATAAACTCATGTTCACAATGTTTACTGAGGGAATAAATCAAGAGAGAAGTAGAGTCATTTTCTATAGACTTCTATACAACCAGAGGAGTCGCCCCCTGGTGGTCAGGAGAGAGAATGCAGCTTTAACACATGAAGCTTTGACTTCTATACAACCAGAGGAGTCGCCCCCTGGTGGTCAGGAGAGAGAATGCAGCTTTAACACATGAAGCTTTGACTTCTATACAACCAGAGGAGTCGCCAGGAGAGAGAATGCAGCTTTAAGACACTTCAGCATTGGCTTCACTTTTCACAACCCGAGGTTGCCGCCTGGAATTAGCTGAAGATGAAAAGGCAAAGTGGGCACAGTCCACAGGATGTGATCATGTTCACAAGGTAGTGGAGGTTTTTAACAGATTGCAGAAAGATGTTTTGATCTGAGCTGATGTCATTTCTGTGACCTAAAGAGAAAGTTTTTTTCCCCTTCCTGTGGCTTGTCCCAACTTCACTTTTGCTGAAAAACAGCTTTAAAAAAAAGGGTCTGCGTTTGTAATCACTCCATTTTGTTCCAGTCAACCGAAGCCGAGAGCCCGAGCACCGCGACACAGAGTGGCCCAACAGATGTTCCCCCTGGACAACAAACCTTCCTCGAGTGGTGCAGCGCTACGAGAAAGCCATGCTTCGGTGTGCGTCACAGCGTTTGAAACACAGACGCTGCTTTGTTGTTGTTTTATTTTTACACCAAACTATTTTTTTTTCATCTCTGAATTTCCCTGGAGTCATGGACGCCGATGGCGGGTCAGAAAATTATTATTGTGACTTGTTTATATTCTAGGCTCCAGCATGCGAGCTCGCCTTTTAGGCGTGTAAGCGTCGCTAGCCTGTTTCAGCCTGACATCCGTTTGGGTCGGTGTTTACAGGTGCCGTTAACCCTCTGAACCCCAAAAACCACCGGCGGGTTTGAAAAGCATGTTTTCTTTAAAAAAAATAAATTAAAAAACGCCATAAATACACCGTTTATCGAAGCCAGAAGCTGTAAAACGGAGGTTAAAATTGTGGTATTTCATCAAAAACATTTTATTCTACATGTCTCATTTAAATTCTCGCCCCGAATAAACCTTTTGCTTTAACCAGATTCTGTAAAAAACATTAAATTCTGAGCTCCTCAGCGCTCCTATGAAGCCATCATCGACTCGACTGAGACCAACAGTCACGTGACAACAATTCTGTGAAACTTGGACTGAACTGCAGGCTGTAAAAATGTGAATAGCTCAATATATAAATAACACGTAGTGCCTCCATTTTTCCCCAACATTGATAACACATGTGGACACTTATATAGATATTTCCAGTTTTTGTCAAAGAAATCAAAGAAATTCAACTTGCATTCTTTTCTCTTTTTTTTTTATGATTCATGGCATTGTGACTGTTATTCTGCCCACAAGACATTTTTGGAGTTCTCCCTGCTTCTCCACA
>JACSYO010002077.1:482500-505000 GCA_016806645.1 Ophiodon elongatus
GCAAACGGAGAGGAGTGATATCAAAAGGAGAAAGGAGTTGGTGCTCGTAGAGATCATAGAATCATATCGAGCTGCGTTTTGTTGCGTAACGCGCTTGCAGAAGGGCAGTTTTGTTTTCAATATTAAACGTTTGCACTCGTTCTGTGTGTTAAGAAAGTAAAACTCCATATAATATATATCATTTTTCTTTTTGTTATTATGTTAAAGATGGCCTCCGAGCGAGTTGCCACGGGTTACCGCAGTCTCGGAAAGGGAGGCGCGAGCGTCCGGGGGATGCCACCGAATCCTACAAACGCTGTCCCTTTAAACATTCGCTTGTTGAATTCATCTCGAGTTTCTCGGGGATCCAATAGTTCTTTTAATGGCTTTAGTGGTTACTCATTATAATCTCACATGTTTCCAGAGTAAAAAAAAAAAAAAAAAAAAAAAAATGGAGTCTGCTGGCAAAAATAGTTCTTCTATTTAAAACAGATGCAGCAAACTTCAGATGTTTGGCATCAGTTCACATACATCAAGGAGCGAGTATAGGGTTTCTCTGCAGAGCTGCCATTATATTCAACCATCACTCAGCCATCACAGGGAGTTGTCTTGTGGAGCTAGCAGAGCCGGCACTCACAGAAGCCTTTTGCTGCCCCCCCCCCCCGTGGATGGGAAAAAAACAAACATTTTCAAATATTACACTTTCACTATCAGCACACTAACGCTGTCCTCACTGGTCGGTTGATCTCCAACGGGAGCCGCAGCTCCGACCCACGACGCCAAGCCCCTACTTAAGTGGCTCGACCTTGTGGCTTGGCTCTGTTTTGGACCGTAGCAAAAAAAAAAAAAAAAAAATGCAGAGGATCGTAGTAGCACGAGAGGAGGAGGGAGCCAAAACCAGCGAGCAGAGCGCCCGCTCAGTAAGAGTGGGGATGATGTGAGTGAACGGCAGCACAAGAGGAGAAGAAAATACCCCCGATCCGGGCCCCTCAGAGTTGGTTTAATATCAAGAGCCCCCCCCCTTCCTCCCCCTTCCTCCCCCCTCCAGTCTCACACCAAGAAACAGCGCGGCCTCAGACCTGGCAAGCAGCGTTTCGACTTCTTGGAGCAGCTTTCTCTCTAATTTAGAAGTTGATTGCCGTGGGCCCTCTCTGTGTGTGTGTGTGTGTGTGTGTGTGACTCGTGAAATATGAGTGTGGAGAGCACATTACGGCGGCTTGGACTGAGTTTAGCCCCGCGCGCGGGATTATGGGAGGGGCGCGCACGCATTAAAAGCACTGGATCGTCTTGAGTTCGCCTGTGCACGTGTGTGTGCACGCATTGAGTCCGCATGTGTGTGCATGTGTGTGTGTGTGTGCGTGTGCGTGTGTGTGTGTGGTTTTTGGCCCCGAGCTTGAGCTAGAGACTGGACTGCCAGTGAGAGTCGTCTGCAGGGAATCGGGCGAAGCGAGAGCCAAGCTGAATAACGGTACCTTTCTCCCACCAGAATGAGGTGAATTTAACTGAACTGAGCCCGTCGATCAAAAATGAACCGAAGAATAGAATGAGTGAATTGTTGTAGGTCTGTATTTATCAAACCAGCAGAAGAAGAAGAAGAAGAAGAAGAAGAAGAAGAAGAAGAAGAAGAAAAAAGAAGTCATTTTGGACTTTGAATGTAAGGAGTGTGATGGAACAAAGGGGGTGCAGGTGTAAGTCAGATCCCCGGCTCTAGTGGAGCCTTCATCTGATTGATCACGCCGTTACTTGAGAGCGACTCCTCCAAGACGACTCCCACACTTAACCGGAGCGACGGTAGACTCGTGATGAGTGCGCTGTGTGTCTTCCACTTCGGCTGGCTCGCTGCCGTCGTCTTACAGTAAGTGTTATTCTCTGAGCTACGAGCCCCCCCCCCCCCTCCCCCTCACCCCCTTTTACTTCACTGCAGTCAACGTGACTACACAAAGCAGAACGTAATGTATTTTCTCCTTAAAGCTGAAGCTTATACACTTTTCTTTACACTTTTATTACAAAGCAACATACGTATACATTTCCTTTTTCTTGCAACTCAGACGAATGAACATCAAGGACACTACGTCGTCAAACCCCGTCGAAGGACTGATCCCACGGCGAGGATCCTTAAAGTTCTGCCGAGAACTTACGAGAAAGTTCTCTGTTCCAAGTCTTCTGCATGTGTGTATCCTCTGCGCTCCTAAAAACACCCACAAGGCCGTTGAGCGCACTCGATTTGGAATCAGGGAAAATACGCGAGTATCAGTTTTTTACCTCCGCAAATTGGCTCGAATTAAGCTTTTTCCGATGGAGTCTGATAGGTTTGTGGGGAGAGCGTGACAGCTGTTCTCTTCCCATCGAACGTGGTGAATCAGGGTTTATTTGACCAAACCAGAGTTGGTGATTGTTGGAACAGTGGGAATGGCCAAGCGGGAGAGTTTTGATGAGTTTTATTTTGTTGAAAAGGTCGTGGTATAAAATTGCTATTTCCAATGGCGTCTCGTGGCTTATTTGAGGGGATCATATTACCTGTATTTTGTTTATAAAAATCCCTGTTTCATTTATTTATTAATAGGCCTCCCTGTTTTGAGGAATGCAAAATCAATATTCCTACCAGCTGACTAATTGTAACGTACTGAATAACGTTAACATCTGAGCACCTTGGATTTCCCTTCCTCGTCTGGATATCCCCGTCGCCCCCCCTCTGAGTCCAAAGAGCACATTTGTTCGCTGGAGTCTATTTCTAAATGATCTTTTTACAGGTTTTCTTTGGTCGCAGTGTTTATAGAGCAAAAAAAAAATACACTCTCCGGTCTTCCTTTTATAGACACAGACGACCTGGGAACCCATTGGTTACCTTCCCAGAGGCACACAGCGAGGCGCTTCCTTTTTCCTTTACTTTCAGAGCGGTTAGGTGGCCCGAGAGAGCGGAAGAGCCTTTTTTTTTTTTTAAAAGTCCAGTCTGCGATGGGAAACCCGGGAAAAACGACAAAAACGCTGTTTCCAATTGACGAGAGAGATACCGGGTGTCCGGCTCCACAGAGAAGGCACAACCGGCCCGGTCCTCTGCATGGACTTGTCCAATTAGCCGAAATGCATTTTAAAACAAAGAAATAAACCGCGATGGAGGGAAACCCCACATCGACGGCGTCGAGGCCGGAGTGAAGCGAGGAGCATCGGATTCAACTGGTAAACGGACGGCCGGCAAAAAACAGTCCGCGAGTGTGAACTCTCGCCCGAAATTGGTCAATGCAGTCGCTTGTGATCGGGCCAATCCCGTGTGACGGGGACAACTCTGCGCCCCGAAGGAGCGTGACTCATCTGTACTAACAACGTCAGAGCTCAACACTCAACACAACGGACTAAAACCCTGAAAGAATCCAGAAACCCCATTTAAAGCAGCGAGGAGCGAGAGGGAGACCGTGGAAGCCCACACCGCCACTAACGGCCCTCACTGAATTAATATTACAGATTCTTTTTGGGGAAAATTCAGAACAGAAGGATCTACAATGTTAGTTTTTTTTTGTTTTTATCCACTGATTCAGCAGTGAAAACTGTTTATAAAAGTTAAAGATGGAAGCTAAAAACCCACAGATCACAGAACACCGGTCCTTTAACGCCATATTTTTAAGTATTTGGTGAAAGTATGAATAAGAAAAGAAAGAAAACAGCTTTTACATGTATTACTGTTACACCGTAAGTGTGTTATATGAATGAGTGCAGCTTGATACTTACAACAGACACACACACACACACACACACACACACACACACACACACACACACACACAGGCCACAGGACAAACACAATCTCAGCTTGGCTTTCATTCATAATTACACTCGTACATCACAAATCCACTGATTCATATTTAATGTGTCGTTCTCTATCAAGTCAAAACAAAAACAAAAACCAAAAACACAACCAACGACCAAATGATGACTCAAAATGGAAAAGAACAAGTTTCCACTCGTGGGTGAGTGAGAATCTCCTCTCTGTGGCGGGGTCCTGCCTTCGGCAGGTGAACTGTGACCCGCGATCGGCTTCAATCTGGTGGGACGTCCCGAGAGCAACCCGCTGGGTTACAACTGAGGAAACTGAGCTCGCAGCCTCGTCTCCTCCACTGCCACCTACCTTCCCGGGACGCCCACTCCCCCTTCTCTTCCCCCAAGGCTTTGTCTTTCTGCTCGGTCTGTTTGCATTCCTGTTGAGCTCTATTTAAAGGCTCAATCACTCCACTGGCTGCAGGAATGCACATCTGCAGCGAGACCCTCCCTCTCTCTCTCTCTATGTCTCTCTATGTCTCTCTCTCTGTCTCTCTCTCTCTCTATGTCTCTCTATGTCTCTCTCTCTCTATATATATGTCTCTCTCTCTCTCTCTCTCTATGTCTCTCTCTCTGTCTCTGTCTCTCTATGTCTCTCTATGTCTCTCTCTCTATATATATCTCTCTCTCTCTCTGTCTCTCTCTCTCTATGTCTCTCTCTCTCTCTCTGTCTCTCTCTCTCTCTCTATGTCTCTCTCTCTCTCTGTATATATATATATGTCTCTCTCTCTATGTCTCTCTCTCTCTATCTCTCTCTCTCTCTCTCTCTTTATCTCTCTCTATGTCTCTCTCTCTCTCTCTCTCTCTCTATGTCTCTCTCTCTCTATGTCTCTATCTCTATGTCTCTCTCTCTCTCTCTCTGTCTGTGTGTGGTTGAGTACAGTATTTGTTTCTAATAGCGGACTCGGACCATTAACCTTTGCTGCTGGCCCCCCTCGCCGGAAACTATTTATTGTTAATGAATATACAAAAAGGAAAGCGCCGGATGATGCAGAATGTTGTTTATCACATCAACAAGTGCCCTTGGATGAGTCACGACGTCGAGGCTTTACATCTGCACACTGCCAAGTGTGTGTGTCCCCCTGAGTGCTGGAGTCTGAGCGCCAGCAGCAGAACAAGGCGATGCATCATCACCAGCAGCAGCACTGCTCTCCATGTGCTGCTCTTACTTTCCCTACAGTAAGACACGTGCACGTGAACATACAGCCGTGCACGTGAACATACAGCCGTGCACGTGAACATACAGCCACAGACAAACCACACTCAAGCTACAAGTCCGAAGGTGGTTTTTAATTCATTTAAATTCTAACACTATAATATATTTTTAAGTACAGCCCCCTCTCTCAAAAATAAATACTATCTCATACTCTGCTGGTTTGCTGCTGCTACTTTCTCCCTACAACTTTCACACACAAACAAAACTAATAATTTAACTTGAATTTATTTTGAACCCCAAAATCAATTTAAAAAAACAAAGTGCACAGGCCAGTCAGTTGAATTTACAATACAGGATAATAATTAAAAAATAAATAATAATAGTTTTCTGTGACAGAATTATGAAGCCTATTATAATAATAGTAACATAACAAGTGCTCAGGGTGCCCCACAAGCTAAAGAGGGGCCAACACGCAAGCTAGCAGCATGACACATCCCCACTGTGAATAACATTGGAGTAGACTTCACTCCTGTCCCGTGGAGCGAGGCGGATAAACTTTTCGCCCCCCCCCGCCCCCCCCCGACCCCGACACGCGCAGCCTACGAGCCGCTAATTCCCGCTCTCCCCCGCTCTCAGTTAGAAACAACCAAACGTACCTTGTAAAATGTCCCCGAGTCAAGCAGGCATTATTATTATGTTGTCACCTTCCATAGTTGGGACTTTCCGTCGAGTTGTTCTTCGGCTCCCCCGGACGGACTAGCGGGGCACGAGAGCAACGAAGTCGGACGAGGAGGGGAGGGGCGGGGCGGAGCGGAAGGGGGCCGCCGTCTGGTTGGAGGAGCCGGCTGTCAATCACCCGGTAGTGGGCGGGTCCCTAACTGTTCGGGGATTATGGGAGGCTGAGCTATCAACACTGATCCCAGGTCTGAGGTCAAAGGAATGTGGCATGGAAAGAACAAGATACGGGTCTCCTGCAGGATTATGATGGTTTATATTTGTAGCACTTTTCATTGGAATTTCATTTTTTTTTAAGCAAGCAAAAAGCAAAAATGCAATACTTTAAACAAAAGATAATTTAGTTGAATGTTGTTTTAGTTCATGGGGATGTGAATGTACGAAACAAGAAAACTATGTATGCAGTGGGTTTACCTAGAAGCGCCAGCGATTTAACCATAAACCTACTATATATATATATATATATATATATATATATATATATATATTTCAAAAAAATATATATATATATATTTCTTTTTTTTTTATCATTTTTTATTACATTTATAATCTATTTTTAATGATGAATGCAAAGCTGTTTTTAATTTGGATCAAGTTAATTTTCAAATAATCCAACTATGTGCAACCTTTTTGTTTTGCTTTAGCTTAAGGAGAGGAGAGGAGGGAGGGGGGGGGGTGTCAAAAATGAATCAAATCATAATTATTTTAAATATATATATATATATATATATATATCCTCAAAAAAAGGACATTATGTAAGTACTGCTGTAGGATTAATAAAGTATCTATCTATCTATGAGGGACATTTTGTATAGAACGTGTTGTCTCCCACTCACATGATAAAACAAACTCAGGTTTTACTGTTATCAGACTGAACTGTGATACCTTTGTCATGACCCTGATTTATTCATTAATTTATTTACTTATTATGTAAATCACCTGTTATGTGGTGAGCACACAAAAATAACACATTAAATCCATTAATGGTTCCAGTGCTCTTTGCTTTAGCGGCACGTAAATTGGATGACAGTGACATCTCATTATCCAAAGCGGTGACCCTTTGCCTCTCACCCCCCCCCCCCTCTTCCCCTCTCCCCCCTAACCCCTCCCCCCCCCCTGCACGGCAAAGTCTCCAGTCTTGGACGACAATGGCACCTTAAACAGTTACGTGACGCACACGTATGGCTGTTTATCTGTGAAGTCACTTTGACCTTTGACCTGGACAAGAACAATCTGGAAACTGTGGTACTGTTGGCGTCCGGCAACACCGACGTCAATTATCCTGTGTGTGTGTGTGTGTGTGTGTGTGTGTGTGTGTGTGTGTGTGTGTGTGTGTGTGTGTGTGTGTGTGTGTGTGTGTGTGTGTGTGTGATTTAGCTATCTCTGTTTATGCAGCTTTTACTTCCACCTTCCGTCAGTTATCTGCCACCAAATCCTAAAGTGACTAGTTTGCATACTGCCGCCAGCAGACACAGGGACCATTGAGGAGAATGAACTTGCACGTGGGACCACGTGCACAGGACATTATTTAATTATTTTTTTTTGGGAGGGGGGGGGGGGGGCGATTGCTTATAATGTGTGCTCAGAGTATTCAAGCTCTTGTGTGATCAAACCGTCTCTCGGAGCGTGAGGAGGCGCCACCTGTTGCACTGTGTGACGCGGCGCTGCTGCCCCCTGCTGGGCGGTGTGACACATCACAGGCAGGAGGCCACACCGGGCCAACCGCACCGCCTCAGTACTGATGGAGTGATGTTGCTTTATTGTCTGCTTATAAATGGATGAGTATGAACGGCAGTGGGACAAAAGGTAATGGTAAAGTTTCGCGGTGTACCTGGAATATCTTTTATTCCCCAGCCGGTGTTTCATAAAAAAATCCTGTTGATAGGTTTGGATCCTGCCAACAAGCAGACAAACACAGAATGATTCACGCTGCTAACAATGGCCACATTCAAGACTTGAAAACCGAGAGCTGAGAGAGTGGAAAGTTTCATGAAATAAAAAAAAAAAAAAAAAAGCCCAAAAAAAAAACTACTGTGGCTTTTATAAATAACAGTGGGTAATGAGGGCTTCCACCTCACAGAGCCCGTACAACAGTGTGTCCTGATGCATAAGGTTTTTGGTATGAACGCATTATTGTGCTGCTTATTTATTTATTTCATGACTATAAAAAAAATAAAAAAAATACATATTAAAACATTACATATTATATTATACCATTATTTTGGGGTTAGGAGTATGGAGTGTCCCTTTCTCATACGCTGGCCTGATGTGGACTAATGTTTTAAAGCCTACAAGTTCCGCGTTCTGGCCATTGTCATCTTGGTTTTCGTCCGTCGCCATCTTTTTTTCTTTGTTTTTTTTTTTTAACCTGAAGTGACTTGAGAGGGCGGAGCTAAGTACAACCAAACGCTAAACACGACATTTTTAGGCAACTAAAATGGTTAAAACTTTCATGAACTTGAAACACACTGAAAGGATTAAAGTTATTTTATGAAAACTCAGACAACTCCCCAAACCGGGACAACGTTGTGGTCGCGACCTGTCAATCACAAGGTATAAAGCTATGCCATGCTTTATGGTCTGTTTGACTCTGAATGGACCATAATTTACTAAATGAACATCATGCTGTATTGAAGAAGACTTGAAACTAGAGATTGAGACATAAACTCATGTTTACAATGTTTACTGAGGGAATAAATCAAGAGAGAAGTAGAGTCATTTTCTATAGACTTCTATACAACCAGAGGAGTCGCCCCCTGGTGGTCAGGAGAGAGAATGCAGCTTTAACACATGAAGCTTTGACTTCTATACAACCAGAGGAGTCGCCCCTGGTGGTCAGGAGAGAGAATGCAGCTTTAACACATGAAGCTTTGACTTCTATACAACCAGAGGAGTCGCCCCCTGGTGGTCAGGAGAGAGAATGCAGCTTTAAGAAAATAAATAATCACCCATCCTTCCATCAGTCAGTTACATCTGAGTTCATTAATTCCACTCTCGCTGACGCTCGTGCATTTATTCACCGCGGTCAGAATAGCTTAAACCCTTTATCACATGATAACAAACGTACTGGACCCCGGTGTTGATGCACTTTAGAAACAACGCAGCTCTGCTGCGCGCGACAGTTTGCACAGTGACTCACTGCCAGCTTGAGTCAGATCTCCCACAGAAGTACCTCGTTGGTGTACACAGGCTCACATTCACACATGGACACACCGCGCCGGCAGGCCGCAGACCCACATCACACACACACACGCACCACGCACCACACACGCACACAACACACAAAAAGGACAGACACACACACACACACACACAAGTGAATGCAAACACACACACACACACACGCACACGTGAATGCAAACACACAAAAAGGACAGACACACACACACAAGTGAATGCAAACACACACGCACACACAGATACACGATGGCACACGTCTGATACCCAACCTCACCTAGACAAACACACACACGCACGCGCGCAAACACACACACACACGCACCAAAGCCGCTGATGGTTGTTAAATCCCTGCATGACGTCATTGCCAGGCAGCGGGCGCGTGGGTGTGGTCTCCACTTTGTTAACATGCCAGAGCTTAAATGCTGAACAGCCTGCGCCGTTCCCTGACGACACCCTCCCCTCGCCCTCGCTCCCTCACTGGCTTTACTCCTCTCCGTCTGGCTCAGCGTCGCTCCAGCAGTCACCGGGTGAAGTCCTGTTTGTTTTTTTAAATATCAGAAAAGGTAAAGAGTTGTAGAGCCTTTTTTCCCATATCCGTCATTTCTTGCTCTATTGCTGTATATTTTAAAGCTGTATTTTTTTTAATTTTTTTTTTTATTAATAACCATCTTCAACGTCAGCCTCTTTTTGTTGTTGCTGCTGTTGTTGCTGCTGTTGCTATTGCTGTTGCATTGCTCTCTCTGCGGACCGCGCTGCAGGACGTCTGCGAGGAGAGTTGGCAAGTAGTTCTGCTCATCTGACGCCTTGTGTTTTTTTTTTTTTTTTTTTTTTGTGGGGATCCGTTCTTCAGTCCTCCCCCTGTGAAGAGTCCAGCTTGGTGGTGGTCGATAGTAAAGATGTCCCTCCCGTTGGCAGTGGTGATATGTCTGTCAGCCATCCAGCTGAGTTTGGGAGATGTGCCTGCGGAGGAAGTCCCCGTTACAACAAGTACGTGCTGAATGTATAAGAAGGGGGAGGAATGGGGAGGAATGGGGGACGGGGGGAGTTACAGAGAGGAGAGACAAAAGAATATTATGAGCTAGAGAATAAACTGACCTACTTGGAGCTTGATTTCACTTTCAGAAAGTGGTACCAAAATTGATGCACGAGCCTTTAGGTGAAAGAACAATAAACTGGTAAACTTGTTTTTGTTTTCTCAAAACAAGTTTGATGATTAAGAGGATATGTATATTATTATATTTAAAGCTCCACTGTGACGGCAGCACCCTGCTTCTTACACTTCATATTCATACCTCCTATTCTTGTGATCCAGATGAGTCTCACGTTGGTGATCTTTAATTAATGTTGAGGTGTCAATCGCCCACAGAGATGTGTTATGCGAGGAAAAAGAAAATGTTGAAACTTTTTTTCTTTGTTGTGCTTGATTTAAAATCTGTTGTGAGGACAGTTTTTAAAATTTAAAAAAAAAAAAAAAATGTTTTGCTCAAATTCTGCAAAAAGGAACTATAACCAAGAGTCCTTGAGGTTGTTTACATACCATGTCAGTTAGTGCAGTTCGAGAAGAGTAAATAATAATAATAATAATAATAATAATAATAATAATAATAATAATAATAATAACACAACAAACCAATGGTGTACTATGTGACACAGCTACTGTATGCAACGTCTGAGTCACGACCAGCAATGTAGAAACGCAACATTTGTACACTCTGTTTATTTTGACTTTGTCTCTTGTATGTTAAAGGCGATAAAGTGATTCAATCTCTAAATGATTTCAAACAATACAAAGGAAAATGGCACAGTGTGTACCTGCGTGGCACAAAACACAGTAAGTTGTGCGCTCACGTACTCGGCCTGTACACGGTGGCTCTACTGCTGCGTGGTTGGGTACGGTGAGTCAGAGAGGCCTGGCTCAGACAGCAGGCAGAGGAAGTCGTCATCGGGCAGAAGCTATTTAACTTGGCAGAATGGAGTCTGGTTTTGGGAGTGTCGTGAGAAATAATCCATCGGGGCCACTCGGTACCACTTCACCAGATTTGTTCAACATCAGCACATTGCTTCTGTTCGTGAAATGTTTTTTACTGAGCAGAGAAACATTCCAGTTGTACTTGGCGTACATCGTAAATACTCTATTTTTTTATTATTATTTCCATATCTATATCTATTATTATTATTATTATTATTATTATTATTATTATTATTATGTAAGATTACTGAATGCACAGCAGACAATGTTGATGAGAAAATAGACTCCTATGTATTGTTGGAGGACGATGCATGATTAACTAGCGTGCTTGAAAGGGAAGGCTGGATGGCAGCAGGAACAGGAATGCCATCATAACACAACATGATGGCACACGTTATCCGCAGGTACACCATCTTAGGTAAAAAGAAAACACCAAAGTATGCTTTACATCTTGTACTACCTTGTCATTTGCAAGTGCCTTCATCATTTCAAGTGTTGATTTGTAAAAAAATAAATGTTATTTCATGTTCATGTTAGCAGTTAACCTTTGACAATCAGCACTAAATTACATTAAAATGTTGAACTGGATCAAAAAAAAAAAAGGCAGAATCACTAAAATTGGAACATGACATGAATATTGGTACTAAATTATATGCTACCTATACAATAGTTGTTGAGAAATATAACTCCAAACCACAAAAGTCAGCTAGAGAAAAAGTCAGGGGACCACCAAAGTCTGTTGGATACACTGTCTGTGAAACATTAATGTCTGGAAAACATTGTGGCCAACCCACTTATTACTGTAGATTGAAACATTTCACTTTGTCAGGGAAAACTTTGAACCTGCCTTTGGTTGAGGAAAATTAGACCCAAAGTTCCCAAATTCTATGAGATTTCGTCCAAATGTCAAGATATTTCAATAAAAAAACAGAAATTTGTAAAACAAACACCAAACCATCATCATTTCGATTGCGTGGGCCACCCAAGGGTACAGAAGCTGCCACCACTATATCTAAGTTCCCCTTCTCTTCCCTCGAGAAAATCTGCTTTATATTCTTGGCGTGATGATTGAGGCTTGGTTTGGCAGAGTAGTGGTTTGGCAGTGTTCGAGTAAAACTGGCTGAATCCAGCGTTTCGTTGTCTTAACGTTTCCAAGCCCTTGACTGATGTTCTGGACTCAAACAGCAACATTTTCGGGATGAAGGAGCAAAAAAAACCAAAAAAAACAAAAAAAACCAAAGGGACCACACAGAAACATAACACTGACTGATTGTGCCATTGCAAGTGGGCGTATGAGTGCATTTGTATGGGTGGGCGTTTTTTATGTTTTTGAATATGTGCAACACGTTCTCATTCAACTCGGTCAGTGGCCCTGAGCTCAAACTCTGACACTTAAGGTCGCCCTCTAGTGGCAGTTTTGGACGTGTCACCGACAGCTTGTCAGTTTTCTCCCGTTACATGCATAGCATCTTTTCAAACTCCCGAAGTTACACAGGAAGTTAGGTTTTGGTTTGTGACTAGTGACTCACGTGACTACCGAGTGACTAGTGACTCACGTGACTACCGAGGGACTAGTGACTCAAGTGACTACCGAGGGACTAGTGACTAGTGACTACCGAGTGACTAGTGACTACCGAGTGACTAGTGACTACCGAGTGACTAGTGACTACCGAGTGACTAGTGACCCAGTGACTACAGAGTAACTCACGTCACTACAGAGTGACTAGTGACTTAGATGATTACCGAGTGACTCACGTGACTACCGAGTGACTAGTGACTACCAAGGGACTCACGTGACTACCGAGTGACTCAAGTCACTACAGAGTGACTAGTGACTTAGATGATTACCGAGTGATTCTTGATATTACCGAATGACTAGTGACTCACGTGACTACCGAATGACTAGCGACTGATGTGACTGACATGACCAAATAAGGCAACAAATACTTGGTTTTAGACGGGACACAAGAACATAGAGGTCACTTAATTAGTTGTCCCGTCAATAGCCATGCAATTGTGTGAAATTTACCTTGTGTGCGTGTGTGTGTGTGTGTGTGTGTCTGTTGGATTTCCTCACAGAAAAAGTGCCTCTCCTGGGCGGCTGGTTTGAAAAGAGTCCCGAGTCAGCTGATGTTCTGGAGGCGACTCAATACGCTGTGAAGATGCACAACACTCACTCCAAGAGCAAGAAGCTGTTCAACCTGGTCTCCATCACCGCCGCTCAGACACAGGTTCCATTCATTTTTCAGACACAAAGAAAGTTGCACGCAACACGCCATGTCACTGCCATCTAATGGTTGCGCAACCTGTCCACTCATCTTGTTAGGTGACCAACAAGATCAACTTTAAGATTGACGCAGTCCTGGCAAAAACCAAGTGCCTGAAGAGTGAAAACCATGACCTGAACAGCTGCAGTCTTGAGAAAAAGGTACATTTTATTTCACGTGTGCGAGTGTATGTGTTCACAAAGTTACGTGCAACTCGGCAATGATTATTTTTCACACAGTTTTTAAAGATTAAGTGACGGTAATTGCACTCAACATTTACATTCATGCTGTGTTCTGTCTTGTGTTATTTCAAAATACGATGACAGATTATTACATATTGTCTTTTACAGTCAGGTTTTGGTTCGCTATGCGATGGTTATTGTTGTTTCCGTCTCCGCAGCATCTGAAGTGCCACTTCGTGGTGACGTTCGACCCCCGCAACAACAAACACGAGCTCCACGATGAGTCCAAGTGCAGGAAAGTTATCGCTAAGGTTTAACTTTTTAATCGGCTTA
Organism: Ophiodon elongatus; assembly: GCA_016806645.1. Classification (NCBI taxonomy): domain Eukaryota; kingdom Metazoa; phylum Chordata; class Actinopteri; order Perciformes; family Hexagrammidae; genus Ophiodon; species Ophiodon elongatus. The sequence goes on from JACSYO010002077.1 coordinate 496,112, forward strand.
ACTTTTTTTGTAGTTTGGCTCCATGACTTTGACTACCTTATTGCATTTTGATATAATGTTGATGGGTTTAAAATATTTTGCAACTGATTTTCAGTGCTGTATGTGTGGTTTGGTACATGGACAACTTTGTAACGATGACGCAACACGATCTCAATAAAATAAGTTCGGAAAAGAGCTGACTTTTTCACCATGATGTGGAGATTCTTTGTGGATTGATATATATTTAGGAATTTATTCTGTCTTTTTATTTTTGGTTTTGTACACTGTCAAAGAAAACACTTGATAGGATATAAAAATATTGCTTGGGAGTAAAACACAAAAGTGTTGTAGACAAGAGGTAAAGAACATGTGAATTTCTAAATTGTTATTTATTTAATTGCTGGGATTTTCACACACATGAATGAATAATATGATCACACACATTGTCATTAAGTTTTGTAGATATCTTGCTTGTGAAAGCAGAGTTGTTTTCATTTTCTTTCAAATATCTGAAGAGCTCAGTAATGAACACAGTCTACGTTCATCAAAGCATATCATAATACAGTTCCCATAATTCAAGCCTTTAATTCTTCCATAGTCACACAAAAGTCAAAATAAAAATACAATTAGATATGTATTTAAATTACATGGGGTACAGGATATCCAATCAAGCTGAAAAAAAAGCATTGTAACACATTTAAAAAAAGATGTTATACGGGATTAGACTGTATTTTATCTGTAAGGATTTCCTATTGATCCTGAGGACATCAATATATGTCATAAAAATAAATAATGAAAAACTGTCCTTGTTGTTTTTATTTATTTAAAATAATAAATTATTTGTAGTGCCAAAAACGTAAAAAAAATAATATTTTTTCAAAGAAATGGCTTCTTTTTTTCAATGCCAACTAATGAACATTTTACAGTAAATATACTGTAATTTCGCTGCACACCTTGGTGCTAATATGTCAATGTTGTATTGACAGCACGTTGCACTGTGGACAAAAAGAAAATAACACTGACATTAAAAAAAAGAATAAATCTCTTTAAGAATAGTACTATTAATGACATAAAGAGATGGTACCTTCCGTGTAATGCATAATAGAAGAATAGTCATATGGCGTGTCCAAGTTGTTGGGTGTCCATTTTGAAGTTGAAGGTGCTTCCTGTCGAGTAAAACGATATATATATCTATATATATATATATATATATATATATATATGTATTTATATATATATATATAGATATATATATATATGTATTTATAGATATATATATGTATTTATATCTATATATATATATATGTATTTATATATATATATATATATTTATATATAAATTCCAAACTTTGAGTGAACATGAATGAGCCTCTAAGTTTTCTGCAAGAACATACAGCAACCACACTTCCTTTCCAAGGTGTGAGTGAAAAAGGAAATCCAGCAACACCGACGATATCGAGAAGAACTTCAAAACAATACAATGAAGTCGTATTGTACACATTAAACATTATCAAGAATGCGTATATCAGCGTCATGGTATAATTCCTTTAATCTAATTGGTTAATCGTGCCGATGGTAGACCAGGGGGTCGGACTGGCCACGATGAGGAACGAAGCGAATGCAGGTTTTCTCGTGAAAAGTGTCCATAGCGTTCTCTATTAAAACTCTTTTACATTGTAAAGTGTAAAGAAAAAATGCTCATAAATCGTAAATAAAATTTGCATTAATTGTAATTGTCATGAATGATTTCCTAAGCCCCTGACAGAAGTAATCGCTGAAGCTGTGGGGCACTTCAACAAGTCCATTGGAGGATTTTTGCCATTTGCAGTACGGCTGCTCCAGCATTTCATGGCATTCCTCTTCTTTGAAAGAGCGGCGGCACGTACAGAAACCGGATGAGTAAATCAAGCGTACCTTTATTTGCCTGGAGAATTCTTATTATATCTAAATGTTAAGGCTCCTTGCTCTTCACGCCTAAAACCAGAAGATTCACTCTCCAGACATGAAGACCAGTTGTGCAATAAGATGCGTTAAAGACTTGTGGTGAGAAAAAAATCCATTACCTTCCTCACTTGGTTGCACCTGCAGAGACAAAGCAGTAATAAATATGATACGTTTTGACTTTTATACATTTATTTAATGCCCTGGCGTATGTGTTTTGTTGAGCTATACACTCACTAATCTGCTGATGAGTACAGCCCAATATCCCAACTCTTGTTTAATGTGCTTTTAGTGTTGCATTTGGAGAATGCACATGTGTTAGTCATAAAAGAGAAACACCTCACAATAAGCAGATTTTTGGGAGATGTTGCATTGTAAATCCCTGGTTTTTGTTAAAATCCCTACAGTTTCCCATGAGGGTGCGTATGAAGCAATAAATGGCCATTTAGTATTTTTTTTGTCCTCTTAAAATAGGTGAGAATGAGTTGAGATCATTGTTTTTATCGAGCTCACGACTCTGGAAGCTTGGAGCCATCTGCTATAACTCCTAACTAATTTATTTTATACTTAATTTTATAATTCAAGTCAAATAGCTGCAGAGAGACGATGCATGTGTCGTGTCTCACCGGGGGATTGTTTTGAGCTGAAAGGCCAAAAGACTCAGGATCGTCTTCCCCACGTCGGAGATCGCTCGGATGGAGCAGCCTGACCACAAAGCGCTCCTGCTTTTAAAACAGCCGGAAAATGGGGAGGAATTGCAAACAGGCTTACTGTAAAGGCGCATTACATTAACTCCTTAACGAACATTTTAATGAGAGGTTGAGCTCCAACGGGAAACTCCCTGAACTGTTTCAGGTGGCAGCCAGACGTCAGATAGTCCACATGTGAACATGTATGTACATGTATGTACATGTATGTACATGTATGTGCTCATACACATGTGTACGACCGATTTCTTAATAATAAGAATAACTCATGATGCATTAGATCTACAGGAACAAGCCGCGCCTCGTTGCTGAAGGAGGACCCTGCTGAGGAATCCCCAACAGGTCATTTGTCTGACGTGTTGCCATAGTAACAAGAGGCCTTACCTTTTCCACTGTGGACACACAAAGAAACATGTAAACACTCGTCTACATCCAAAGGTTTTCAAATTTCCCAGAATGGAAACTTCATCCTTTCACAGTTGTCCCTTCTCCCGGCTGCAGGGAACTATGAGCGTGAGTTTGAGATGCTCTCCAGAGGACCTGTAATAATTAATTTAATAACACCAACTGCACAAAATGCACACCATAAACAAGTTAAATAGTCCCACTGAGCCAGAGAAGATGAGTTTCAGTAAAAGGGAGAATGAATGTGCCAGCATGGAGACCAAACCAACATCTGTGGATCTGCCCCTCAGCAACCACACGGTGAAGCCCTGCCCGGCCACTCGCTCTCCATCTCTCTGAAGAGAGCCGTAGTCGGGGCTCCTTGGCGAGCGTCGCGTGGAAACTCCATCCTTTTAATAGAACGACCAGCTACCATTTATTCTGGTTGGGTCGTTCATCACGTCGGAGGAAAGTTGGACTCCGCGCTGGGTAATGGGAGGCTGTCTGGTGGGCTGGCAAGCGGTGAGAAAGCCTTCGCCACTAAACAGCCCCGGCACCACTGCTCACTCTACACCAAACCATTATTTAACTATTAGAATGACATGTGTTTTCCACTTGTAAGCAGTTTCCTGTTTCACGCACACACACACACACACACGCACACACACACACGCACACACACACACACACACTCTCAGGGACAAACCAGAGAGGGTAAAATGAGCTTTGATGAGATTTGTTGTCACGTGGATCGTGGTTTTAACTGGACCCTGGTCCTGCCCGACACCTACTGCTATTATCATTATTATTATTAGTTGCGTTGCTATTAGTATTGCCGATACCATAACTGCTTTTATTATCATTATTATTCTACTATATCCACTGTTGCTGTTATTTTTGGTAGTCGTAACGTTTTCATTATCCTGCTACTCTCATTATGTGAATAATTTCTGCCATATTCCTTGAATGTGTTGTAACTGTGTAACTATTGTCCTTCAGTCCCTCCTGAGAGAGGATCCTCCTCTGTTGCTCTCCTGGAGGTTTCTTACCTTTTTCTCTCCATTAAGGTTTTTTTTGGGGAGTTTTCCCTGATCCTATGAGAGGAGGACAGAGGATGTCATAGGTGTACAGATTGTAAAGCCCTCTGATACAAAATAAATTGAATTGAATTTAAATTGAATAACTAACTTCTGTAATATCCATACACCAAGGACAGAAAGCAGAACACATACGAGGTCATGCTGGTCCCACACCTTCTATTTATTAACACACAACACTGATTTACAGTTATTTACAACAGCATCTTAGAATAGCTTGTACTTATTTTACAGATGAAAAAAAAAAAAAATAGAAATCATATGATGAATAAAAATGAGTGACCCAGTTTGTAAGACTTGAAACAGCCATGAATCAGATATAGGAGCAGTAACACCGGGCCCAGACATCTTTCAGCTCGTTCATGAAGTGAAAGGCGTTGGATGATGTGATGTTGGATGTTGGATGCTGGATGCTGGATGCTGGATGCTGGATGTTGTATGTTGGATGCTGGATGTTGGATGCTGGATGTTGGATGTTGGACCTGGATGTTGGATGTTGGATGCTGGATGTTGGATGTTGGATGTTGGATGCTGGATGTTGGATGCTGGATGTTGGATGCTGGATGTTGGATGTTGGATGTGGTGGATGTTGGATGCTGGATGTTGGATGTTGGATGCTGGATGTTGGATGCTGGATGTTGGATGTTGGATCTGGATGTTGGATGTTGGATGCTGGATGTTGGATGCTGGATGTTGGATGCTGGATGTTGGATGCTGGATGTTGGATGCTGGATGTTGGATGCTGGATGTTGGATGCTGGATGTTGGATGTTGGATGCTGGATGTTGGATGCTGGATGTTGGATGCTGGATGTTGGATGTTGGACAGCTACTCGTTGGTCCCCGAGGTGGTGCTGTGATGAACGTCAGACACTGGTCTCAATGTGAGGGGACATCTTACGGGTCAGCATGTGGGATAGGAGTCTATGATGCTGGTGGTACCTGACACACACACACACACACACACACACACACACACACACACACACACACAGACACAAAACATACACGTATACAAACAAGTGAGCTGCAAATCGATAAAAGGTAATTTACTTGTAAAATAATGGCGCCATCGCCTGCCATAGAAGTGCTACTACAAGGATGTTGTCTTCAAACCCTTTCAAATGAATATGTAGTGTATGTACATCTATTCATTTCATACTGTCAGTTTGATGCCCCACATCTTTATTTCCTTATGACCCCGTGGACGTCCAATTCTTACGAGAGCTGGAGTCATGAATTTTAAGGCAGTATTTGAGTGCACATGGTTATGTACTGACTTGCTAATGACTCTCTGTATCACTCTGCTCTCCTCCTCTCGCATCTGCAGAAGAACCTGTTCCAGGATGGGAAGCTCCAAGTTCAGATACTGGGCTACCTGAGGGGAGGGACAGAATAAAGGTACTTGTATCTGTAAAGTTGTCTGTATTGGCTTTCTTGGCAAGCTGCACACGGACTGAATTATAAATATACAAAAAAAAAAAACATGAATCATCCCGAGCCAGAGGGACGTCTGTATTTGCGTGACAGAAAAATGTAAGAATCCAGAATTAGACGACACTCAGAGAAGCTGCTCAGAGAGCGGGATGACCTCGTATAAAGACGGGGAAAAGAGAAGAAAAAAACTACACAGGGAGGAAGTGAGGAAGGAAGGAAGGGAGGAAGGGAGGAAGTGAGGAAGTGAGGGGACAAACAAACACAGGAGCGATGTTGGAGACCCGTGTTTGTGTTGTTGAGTTCTTAAGAAGTTACGTGTTTTTCCGTAATAATAATAATAATAATAATACTAATAATAAATGTATATAGGGCTTTTCAAAATTCTCAAAGGCACTTCACAAAACATTAAAATCATCATAAAAGAGCTACACATTAAAAACATGGAACATACATTAGCCATAAATTAAAAGCACTGAAAAGGTGGGTTTTGATTTGTGTTTTGAATATGGAAACTCGTACTCGTGCCACGTTGTTTATTTTAAGCCCAACCGCGTCGCTTTTATTGTGGATCTCCATCTCATCCTATCATATCATTCTTTTCCTCTGACATCACTCGAGGTTATATTCTAGTAAAACAGGCCTTTTGTTTTCAATTACTCTCTGCCAAGAAGGAAGTGTCTTTCAAAATAATTATGTCGTTTCACTCGAATGAAGCTGCACTGGAATGCTTGTCTTAGTTCATATGTTTTCCCCCGCACTGGGTTTAGATATGTTTCATTCTTTTGTTCCGGTCTCTGTATACGTATATATATATATATATATATACATATATATATATATTTATATCGGATGCTCACGTCGTTGCTGACTTCCTCTTCGTCCATGTCGATGAGAAAGATCTTCATGATGTCATCGGAGGGCCCCTGAAGTATGCGCTCCCACAGGGGCTGGTCTCGGTCACTGAGCTTCCTCCTTTCTGGGCGACACACACGGACACGCAGCATCAGCGACAGGGATCGCGGTCCGAGGACAGTTTTTTTTTTTTTTATTTACCGCGTGAGAGAAAACAAAGAAAAGCCGTACCTCCGCTCTGGTGAACGCAGTACAGAGCGAACTCCTGGGGGTCGTTCTCTATCTGTGGGACGAAACACAAGGCAAGTCGGAAATCCCTGTTCTGGTTCAAAAATTATTTTACTATTATGTTATTTTTTTTTTTTTTTTATCTAATAGATCACATTCATTCACAACCTGCATTTCTGGGTTTGTTTTGACAATTTATGATAATAATAATAATAATAATAATAATAATAATATTTGACTCAGGAGGGGACTGATTACATTTCGGAGGTCACAGTTCAAGGTCACTGTGACCTCACGCGAACTCTTCGGGTCGGGCACAAACGTCCAGCTGTTCTCGAAGGATGAACTGAATAGAACTCACTCGGAGGTCAAAGGTCAAGGTCACTGTGACATTGGACGGACATAAATTTAAACTGCAACACGACGAATAGTTGTAGTTCCTGTATTGGAAAGATCCTCTCATCAATATCACAAATAATATAATAAAATAAAAGAATGCACTGCCTCTTACATGCTTTCCATTAAAATGACCACATCACTGCGACCTCACGTGCAGTTTGGAGAGCGTTGCACAGGAGCTCACCTTGAACTTGTGGAGCAGCTGTTCGATGACCTGGTTTGTGGTCATCCTGCTGGAGATGCGGACTTTAGTCGGCGTGTCGAAGGACGGAGTGAAGATGGAGGTCTGCGGGAGACAGGGGGCGACACTGAGCTACAGAGACACGTGTGTGTTGCACGGAAAGGGACGGGAGGGCTGAGCTTAATTAAAAAGAGGGAAGATGATGAGATAGGAACAGAGATAAAGAGTCATGTCGGGCATAAGCCTATTCAAATAAATAAAAAAATAAATATATAAAATAAATCCTGGAATAAATAAATGATGCAATACATAGATAAATATATATATATTTTTTTTTTAAATGAGTCAATATGGTTCAATGAATAAATGTGTAGTTTTTATTTATTTTTTTGAAAGATGTTTTTCATTCCAGGAGACTTTTAATTTCTAATAGCTAGCTAGCTAATTATTTTCTCATTTGTGCACAGACAAATGAGGAGCAAATTCATCTAATTCCGAGCCACATATCGCTGTTTTCCAAACTACTGTTGCTGTAATTTTATTTGGAGACAGACTTTCAGTTACTCAAATTCCTACTGAGAAAGAATGAACTAATAATGAAGCGCCGCGAGGAGACTTCTTTGCTATATTTATTTATTTAAAGTTGACTTAAATGGCATTCCAACGAAAACCTACCTTATAGTTATAGAAGTGTCCATTGATGGAAAAGCGATGTTGTCTTTCCTTCTCTCGCTGCGCTGCCGTCTTGCCCCGCCCCCTCCTCCTCTTGACCAATGAGGCGTCGCTCATGCAGCGAATCAGGTTAGACTCCGCCTCCTGCTCGGAGCTCTTCTTCCTCGTGGGGCGCAGCGTGGTCGACTCGTAAACAGCCGGGCCTTTCGGAGGAAAATGTCTCATATTCAACATTTGTTGTGAATAAAAAAAATATTTTTGATGAAAAATAAAAAATAAAACTAACAACATTCTATACATTATTATTTTCAAACAGGATTTTACATCCTTGAAAGAATCTTTATTTTAAGCAGTGGGTGGAATACATTTATTTAATAAAGTTAAAGTCACTGGTAACTTTGCAGATTCATAGCATTAATACAAAAAATATAATCAACAATTGTTACGGATTATTGTAAAATTACCAGTAAAATCGAGCCCAAATGTGAACGCAGCACTCGTGTGCTGCTGCTACTCTTACTGGAGTAAAAGAACAGAGTGCTGCTGCCACCCTTTGACATAACGTTGTTGAGAATTGCATTGTGGGATGTGGGAGGGAATATAAAAGTAACCTGGTAACGGTTTGGTGGCCACTGTGTCCTGCGGTGTCTCAGCCATCTCGTCGATCTGGTGGAGGTCGATGTATTCTCCCCACCGGGACATGCCCCTGCAGAGGGACGCAGAGGGGGACGGGGGAACTTACAGCTGCGCGTAGAAACAATGCATGAAGTTTTAGGCCCGGTACCGGGGGACCCACGACCCCCCGGTACCGGGCCTAAAACTCCGGGCCGCACAGAAAGAATGACACGTGTCAAGAGGCTCGTCTCGGTCACGTGACACGTTACCCCAAAAATGAAGCCCACAAGTGAGTAAAAAACAAAGGTATTTGGAGAACTTCTCTTGAAAGGGGAAAAGAACCAATGAGGACACAGAAGAAGAAGAAGAAGAAGAAGAAGAAGAAGAAGAAGAAGAAGG
>JACSYO010002077.1:515000-542500 GCA_016806645.1 Ophiodon elongatus
AATGAGTCTTTGTCTCGTGAAGAGGACGCAGGTTGTTTCTCCACACTGAGATCACCTGTTTCCCCGCCACATCCTGCACGCGGGCAGAAGGAGAAGGTGTTTATGGCCCCACACCGCGTAAATGTGACTAAACCTATATCCTGCCGACACAACAGCTCCTCTGACCGGGGCCCGTTGGAAATGTGTTCAGGAACCTCCGCCTCAGTGAAGGCGGGGCGGAGGTGATCACGACCCGGTGCGTAAAACAGGGGCGCCACACACACACAGCCTGTATATTCATAACACATCTAAATAAGGCTTTAATAAACTCCAGTGGCTCTCGTATGAGAGTGAAACAGCTCCAGAATAAAAAATGGACATCTTATGGGCCGCTTATGAATTCTGAGCCGTGGTCCTCGGGACGCGCGAGGAGCACGGTCACCGTGTCAGAATGCTGGGTAAGAGCGTGGGCATGCAATACATGTTTCATATGTCGAGTTCATGCTACAGATTATTGGCCTCGGAAGAAAACAGGTGGGTTAGATGCTGTCACGTTGCGGGCCGGAGGGGCCAGATATTGTAGCCGGGTTGGGTTGCCGTGGCGCTGCGCGGGGCCGGGCCGGACCGGACCGGGTCGGACCGGACCGGGTCAGGTCGGGTCGGGTCGGGCCCGTTGGCAGGCGGCGCGGTGTGCCTGAAGGCGGTGGGTGGCACTGATCTTGTTGGTCCATGTCCGCCTGGGGCAACCTGTCGGCAATAAGTTGAGCAAAAGGAATGAGAAAAAATAAATAAAAAATGTATCCGGCTAATAAAAACATTTTTACTGCTGATGTTTTCCAAATAAAATAAAAAAAAATAATAATAAAAATAAAAATAAAATATATATCGATGGCCGAAGAGCAAAACCTCCTATCTGAAAAATGCACTTTTTTGAGAATACAAAAAAAAAACTTGTTCTCTTGCAGAATGCTATTTGTTAAGGATACCCAATACATAATACAAAATACAAAAAAAAAAGAATTATAGAAGAAATATACAAAGTGCAGATAGCAGGTTATTGCACTTGTCCTGGATAATTTTGCAGATAGGAGGTTTTGCACTTATATATATATGTGTGTGTCATATATATGTCATTCTACTACTTTCTTCAGAAGCCCCAGTACCTGGAGGTGATACCTGTGTGTTGTATCTTAAAGATTGTGAGTCCTTATATGTTGTCTATCTCGCTATACACAGAAGTTCTTACAAACCTTAAAAAACCTAAAATATTTACTTAAAAAATAAAAAGGTCTATTAATGAGCTGCTGGTTATAAACGCAGGACATGTGTTCGATACCGTATCCATCTTTTTCCATAGCAGTCTGGGAAAGAAAGCAAATGAGGAACTATTCCTTTAAACACAAGTTGTTGTTTTTTAAGATTTGTTTGACTGAACGAAAAAAAAAAGTTAATTCAAGTTGAATGGCTTGATTGAGCACAGTTTTGCCATCTGCGGCTGCAAAGGAATATTTAGCAACAAGTGCTGTAAAGCTGCATTGTTATTACCGTCATTATGGCTCTTTGCTGTGGTCTCGGGGCGCGGGGCCGCTGTGCCAAGCCGAGATGGATAACACAAAAAAGGATCGCTGGCTTTCATTAGCCCTGTTCTATTTCATTAAAAATGAGCCGGAGCGAACAAACACAATGTGATGCTGATCACCGTTATTGATGTGTCCTCGAACGGAACGACATCTGTCTCGTAGGCCACCTCGAGTCCATTTATTTCCTCTGAAATGAACTGGTGACTTGCACACGAGCCACAATTACCCCTCGGTCACGACACGTATCTATCCACGCACGGCCAACGTTTATGACGTCTTTTGTAACCGTCCACAGAATGCTTTCGGTCAGGGGAAGATGTAAAGCACGTTCTCGCGGGATGGCTTAAAGAGGGTGTCCTGTGTGAAAACCACTACAAACAAGAGGCTGACCCCCCCCTGCAGACATCTGATCCCCCGACGTTGCCACGAGAACAATACTCTTTTTCTGTTTGTTTCTTGCTTTAACCACAACGACAGAATCGAGGAAAAGAAACATGTGCCTGGTCTGCGTGATAGAATCTGGGGTAGGGGGTGGGGGGGCCGGGGGGGGCACGTTGTTTACAATTTGATTAAAGTATGGAAAAAACCTAGAGGATAAACTGCGAATCAAAGCAAACACCAAGGGATGTTACAAGTTACAGGCCTCTGTTCCGGGAAAGAAAAAGGGTCGGCGGGGAGCTAATGAATGCAGAAGGAAATCAAACACAGAAAACGGATGCAATTACAGGTCGAGGGAGAAAGATTTATTCAGTGGCCATTGCAGAAGAGAGAGGCACCAACAATGGAAACATGAATGGCTTGTGTTGTAAAAGACATTTTACAGGAGCAACATTGACAGAGCCATTAGATAAGTAGAAAATGATAGCGACGGCAAAATGTCTGACGGCTTCTGAGGGTTTTACATTCATTTTAGGACCTACACGTGCATGAAAATGACAATATACCTAAATACAATTGTGTTATATCTTTATGTTGCATGATGGACACTCACAAACAGTAAAAATACAGGAAAGTGAGTGATACTGAGGGGCACTGGGTTCGGATCAAGAAGACTTTCGCAATGCATACAGTAGAGGCCAGATGTGAGCACTGGGTAGCTCCTCCGAAGCCCTTAACGGCCCTGTATCACTTCTGGTGTGCAAACAGCATTTCATAATAAGAGACTCTCCCAAGGTCGAATCCGGTGAGGCTCTCGCTCGCTCCAAATAATGTGCGTCATGTGGCTAAACATGGGCAGAGAAAAAACCTTCGCCCCTTCACAGAATTTTGCAACGCACAGCTGAGGTTTTTCAAGTATTTGGTCCTAAACCAAAGTATCCAATGGACAAATGTTCTGAAAGGTTGATGCCACTGGATGAAAAGTCTATCAAAATTCATCCTGGGGGGGCGTGGGGAGGGGAGGGGGGCATGAATAGAAATCAATCTAATAATTATTGAGAGTTTTCACACAAAAAACTCAACCAATGGGAACCTCATGGTGGCGCTTGAGGAACAAGTCTTCGTCAAAGTCATTAGGATTCATCCTCTGGGACCAAGTTTCATAGCAATCCAGCAATCCAGGAGTTCTAAAGACACTTTAGACCTGCTGGTGGCACTAAAGTCCTGGGATCACCAAAGTCATTGAGATTCATCCCCTGGGGAACATGATTATCTGTATAAAATCTCATTCAATAGTCGAGATATTTCAGTCGAGTGGTGAATCGATAGACCAATGGTGCCATCCACAGAGCCATGGGTAAAAATCGCATACATGAAAAGACTTAAAGGCACAGTGTGTAGGATTTGGTGGCATTTAGAGGCGTGGCTGCAGATCAAAAGCAGATCCGGAAGTGTCTTAAAATGTGCGTTCTCTCTATTAACCAGCAGGGGGCGACTCCTCCGGTTGCAAAACGAAGTCCGATTGTAAAATGACTCTACTTCTCTCTTGATTTATTCCCTCAGTAAACATGAGTTTATGTCTCAATCTCTAGTTTCAAGTCTTCTTCAATACAGCGTGATGTTCATTTATTAAATTACGGTCCATTTAGAGTAAAATAGACCATAAAGCGAAGTATGTTTTAGGGTCGGGGCTACCTTGTGATTGATAGGTCACTGCCGCTACCAGAGCCGTATACGGCCTCTCTACGTCACTCCTCCACAGTCCAAATATGGTAACTTCCCTTCCTCGGTTGCGAAAAAACAACAACATGGCGACGGCCGTAATCTAACATGGCGACGACGATATTGCCGGACTCGAGACCTCATAACAGCTGTCCACAAACCAATAGGTGGCGTCATGATGACTCCGTCCACTTAATAGATCCCCCAGAATGCTACACACTGGCCCTTTTGATAAAGCAGGCGCAAGTGACATATTTCCCCCGACTCTAACCTCAGACAAAATGGCATCCCATTGTTTAAAACCCTGTTTTAATACCATGCCAGGGTTTCAGTACGATTTACAGTAGCTCTACATGAGCCAAACAGCAGCGGGAACCTGAGGTTGGGGATGTGGGCTGGCGTTTCCGGCTCTGTTATTGCGAAATTGTTGTTTCACAAGAGACAAAAAAAAAATAAAAAATACACACACATAATCTCCCTTAGACCCTAATCCATTCCTTTATTCTCCTCTCTTCATCTTCTCCATTCCCTTTCCCCTCCTCTGATCGTACCTTCTCCTCTCTCCTGTTTTCTATTCTCCCTCTTCCTCTCCTTAGTTCATACAAAGTTCAAGGCGAGCCCGTTGTCTCTGATAGTGATGTGCTTCCACTATCTCCCTCCATCCCTTTTCCCTTTGAACATGTCTTTTATTTTCTTTTACTCCCCCTCTCATGTTCACCCAGAGTAACTAATACCTTCCTAATTCCTTCCCTTTTTACTCTTCTCTCAATCGTCTGAAAATCATCCCTTTTGGAGAAATTAATATCGATGGCATCTATACCATGGAACAGAACAGGTGTTTCTACATGGCTTGTATACTGAGTGTATACACAGAATTGGTCATTTACCCGCTCTCTTTTTAATAAAGACCATCTGTGGAAACGAGATAGCGGAGAACAGAGTGTGCACCGGGGGCGGAGCCTATCCTTGAAGCTTGAAATGAAATGTCCTCGATTCAACTTCTGCTTGAATACACTTTTTTTTTTTTTTAAATAACGCGGGAAAACTCGAGTTCGGCTACATGTCTTTCCTTCTCTCTCGTCCTCTCTTCCCTCTAATCTTTTTCTTCTTGCCTTTCGCCATACAACATTGCAAAGCCTCTGCCTTCAAAAGTCCTCGGGCGGCCAAGAGCTGTAACAAACCCCTGATCTGGTCGCGTTAGTCATAGCCGGACGCCGAGTGATGGAAACAGATGACTCCAACTAGAACAGGGAATGCCAAGAATGTCCAGTAGTTTAGTTGAAAAGATGCAGCTGGGATTCAGCTCAATGGCACAGTCAGCCAAATGCGATGGCTGTGTAATGTAGGGTACAGGAAATCAAAAAATTCCACTGTCAAATCCCCTTGTCCAAATACTGTATCGGGTTTTGTAAACAAAAGTCGTCGTGTTTCCTTCACATGTTCCCCACATAGCGCCTCGCATCATCACCTTGTTGGAGACATTGGATGTGCTGCTGGATCACAACGCCACCTTCATCTGTGAGGTGGAGTCCCGTCCCCGCGCTGACATCACTTGGACCAAGAATAACCACCTGATCACGTGAGTTTCACCTCCTTCAACTACGGCATTCAGCGAGGAGTCTTCTCTCGCGGGTGCATTAGGGACTTTACCACGCTAAAGACAACAAATGTCAAATGGTAATCTGGGAAAATGCTTATTCTGGCGTCATGTTTGGTGCCAAATACTCTTTCCCACTCAGGTATGTCACATGATACATCAGATGGTAGTACTGTGATACTGTGTTTTCTGCTCTGGAAGATGCTGGCTACGACCGCTATCTGCTGTTAAACATGTCCGTATTAGCTCTCCATTACACGGCTAACCTCAAAATGGTGAAACAGCTGCCACATTTAGCCATCCCAAGGCTATGGATATGGTAAAGTGATAAAAAAAAACAATAGCTGCTAGGTATGGCCAAACCTAACAAAGGCAAAATGTAGCCCAAAGGATAAAAAAAGACAATAGCCACCCCAGAAACGGTCGGTTTACCCTGCTGCCGTCTGGCTGGAAGACTCCTCAACTCATCCTCAACTATCACTATTGAAAATCAGTGGAAAAGACTGACATTAAAGCAATGTTTTGTTTATGTTAATCATGTCAACATTGTCGGGAAACTCTGGCAAAGAAATGATAAAATACCTGTAACACGAGGAGCTAATTGCAGGGCTAACATAGCCCATAAGTTTAGCTGCTAATTTTGACAATCACAATGCTAATATTTAGTATAAAGTCTAAATGATGGCAGGTGCAAATATATCACACACGTCACATATGCACTAATTGTTCCGTATAAGGTTCATATTCGGCGTTTGTCAGACAAACATATTTCTAAAGCCCATGCAGAGAATTTAAAAGTATGGTAAAAGTATATTTCTAAAGCTCAGACAATTTAAAAGTATGGTAAAAGTATATATCTGAAGCCCAGACAATTTAAAAGTATGGTAAAAGTATATATCTGAAGCCCAGACAATTTAAAAGTATGGTAAAAGTATACATCTGAAGCCCAGACAATTTAAAAGTATGGTAAAAGTATACATCTGAAGCCCAACAAAAAAAATCTGAAGCCCAGACAATTTAAAAGTATGGTAAAAGTATATATC
This sequence comes from Ophiodon elongatus, assembly GCA_016806645.1. Taxonomy (NCBI): domain Eukaryota; kingdom Metazoa; phylum Chordata; class Actinopteri; order Perciformes; family Hexagrammidae; genus Ophiodon; species Ophiodon elongatus. The sequence continues at coordinate 521,300 of JACSYO010002077.1, forward strand.
TGAAGCCCAGACAATTTAAAAGTATGGTAAAAGTCCATTGGTCTCTCCCGCTCACTCTTCTTCGCTTCACACCGTCCTCCTGGTCCCACCAGGTACTATGACCCCCGGTACATCACCAGGGAGCAGGGACAGATGCTGAGCATCCCTCACGTGAGAGAGACGGACAACGGAGAGTACTGCTGCCTCGCCACCAACGGCATCGGCGAGGCAGCCAAGAGCTGCGGGGCTCTGCAGCTCAAGATGAGTATGTCCGCCGTCTTCCGTTTTTTTTTCTTGGGCCGGACTCTACCCGATCCAGGTTTTCTGAAATTAATTTGATTCTAAACAACTGTATCCTGTCCATCTTGTCTTGTCCGTCCCTTTTTCACGCCAGAGCCACAGATCAAACGCCATCCCACCAACTTGACCCTTCTGGTAGAATCCAAAGCAGTGCTGCCCTGCGTTACCCTCGGCAACCCCAAACCGGATGTCACCTGGCTTAAAGATGACGAGCTCATCAAGGTGCGCACTCTTTCACGTCGACCGACGGGCGACTGTGGCTCAGTGGTGGAGCAGGGTCGTCCGTCAATCAGAGGATCGGCGGTTCGATCCCCGACTCCGCTAGTCCATGTGGTGCCAATGTTTGCTGTTTATAAGCATAGAGGAGCATCTCTTTTTTATTTGGGCTTGGTTTCTATTGTCCCATTGAATCGAATACAAACATAATGGTATAGAAATATGGATAAATCAATTCTATCTTCATCAAAGTAATACAAATGTGTCTCTTCTCTAGCAGATCAGTGACCGTGTTACTATTCTTGACTACGGTGCATTGAAGATCCACCACATCCAGAAGGAGGATGCAGGACAGTATCGCTGTGTGGCCAGGAATAGCTTTGGACTGGCCTTTTCAAAGCCTGTCACCATAGAGGTCCAGGGTATGTATTTTAACGCAGGTTCACTTTCTAGTTCTTGGTACAGTATGTACTTTTTTTTTTTTATAATTGATTGGTTTTTAATTCACACCGTGTGTCTTTGTGTTGTTTGCTCGTGTGTTCAGCTCCAGCACGAATCCTGCGGGTTCCCAAGGAGAAGCGGGTAGCGTACGGCAGCCAGGTTTCCCTGGAGTGCAACGCCACGGGGAACCCCATCCCCACCGTCACCTGGCTGGAAAACGGGAACACGGTGAGTGTCCGGCTCCCGTGTGCGTTTTGTTGAAAGCAAGTGTTTTGGTGGGTTTGACCAATAGTGGTCCTTTAACTGATGCTCATATATTTCGGCTTGTATCTTTTTTTATGTATCCCCATGAATCCAAAGTAAAAACATAATTTATGGTCGTACAGCTCCGTCCACCCATCAAAGTCAATGCTTGTGATCTCACTGTTGTCTGAGGGCGAGCTTTGTCTCAGGTGTCAGCCCACACAGCCAGCATTGGGCTTGACATTGTGACACATTGTCAGCCGCAGAGCCCTTTGCCTAATGGGAAAGCGCCGGCGGCGACGGAGCGGACGGTGATGAACGCCGACACGCATCGCGGGCCGCCGAAAATACTCGCGCTGAGTTATTATTCGTGAAATCTCCCCGTAACGTTTGCACGGATCTGGAACATCGACACAGTAGCTTTGTCCACTTTTGTCAAATTAGCAGCGAACAGCTGGCAAATCCAGACGGACACAAGCAGACTGAAGACACACCGACTGCAGGAATACAGGGACTCATTTGGAAACAAATCCATTACTTGTCCTCTGCCAGTCCTCCAGTGGATCTCTCTATATGGTCTATTTCTAGGGGGGGCGGGGGGTCCAGCTGCACTTCATGTTCAAGGACTATGGTGTCCATGAGGACTGCCTCGAGGTCTGCATTTTGGCCTTCGGAATCTTGTTTTTTTTTTATGTCCACATCTTGTTTTTTTTACGTTAGAGGGTGGAGTCCAACGGAGACCAGAAAGGTGACAACTAACAACTAACACACACAGTGAAAGGGTCGAAGCTCTTACACGAAAAAAAACACGAACAACTCCCGGAACGGACAACGGCGCGGGAGCGACCTGTCAATCACAAGGTAGCCCCGCCCTAAAGCGCAGCCTGCTTAATGGTGTATTTGGGGTGGGGGGGTTCAAGGTCGTTGGGTCTGCAGAAGCAACATGTGGTCTAAACTAACGTGATGTACCACCGTAGCGCTCTGCAGGACAATAGTGGCGTTATCAATATGTCCGTGTGGCTCGATAGATAAAACTATTGAGATCATAAACTCAGAAGCAAATGACTTCATAATAACCGGCTCATGTGAGCAAGGTGGGGGGGGGGGGGGACACGAGGAACACTAATCCACACGCACATACTGTACTCGCTCTTTTTCTCTCCGTCTCCCAGGATGCCTTTCTCTCTTTCCGTCTCCCCTCGTTCACGCACTCAACGATTTAGCCGCGGGATCAGCGACATAAGCGGCGGAGGAATTCTCATTAGGGCGACAGAGGATTGAAGAGATTGCCTTCCATTTAGCCAGTGATGCACGAGTGTCATCGGCTTTGATCGGGGTCGCCTTTTTTTTTCCAAGGTCTTAAAGTGTTGAATGGTTCATATCAACTGCTGACTTGTGCGAGACCCCCCCCCCCCCACCCCCCCACACCCCAAATGTAAGGTGGTCTCACTGGGATGTACAGAGGGCACGGTGTATGTTGAGGTCCCACAAAGGAAGATAACTGTAGGAGATTTAAAAAAGAGGGACCTGCTGAGGAATGTTCTAAATTAGCAACATAACTGAAACAGCCTTTTGAGAGCCAGCGTGCCAATGGTTGTGATCCGTGCTAAAGTCTAATACTCTAACGACTTTGTTCTAACATGTGAGTCATCGCGATGGTTTGGTTTTAATCCACCCTCCACCCCCCTTGCAGTTCCAACCACATGCAATGCTTTTTTTTTGGGTACGCAAGGAGAAGACATTAATCATGACCCATGCCGAGTGCAAACAAGTATGTAGCTCAAGTGAAACACCGGGAGAGCGAGTTCTCCACTTCCTGTGAGAGAAAAGTTAATGTGTCAGACCAAGAGAGAAAAGGCGGTAAAATCATATGGGAGAGCGGGGTCTATCTATTTTTTTTTTTAAAAATTAGAAAGCAACTACGCCGATGCCATTCACCGCGCTCATGCTCAGACCTTCTGGCTATTTCTCACATCCTATTCACCGTTTTGAAATCGACAGCATATAAGTACGTTTTGTGGCTATTTTGTTACTGCGGTTTCATTTTTTTGTATGCACACATAAAAAAAAAAAAGAAAAAAGAACCGTATCGTTTGAAAGCTTATTTTCTGGCCCATCAGTTGACGCTGTCCAGCGTTAGCTGTCTGGGTTGTTTCTTGGTCGCCAGCAAATGGGTCCAAAGCGTGTCCACTCTCCGTGGGACGGTAGTGGGGCAGTGCGCTGTCACACGTTGCAACGAGAAGCAGACAGAAACCAGACAGAAGCTTTTCCTGACTGAAAAGAACCCGCTGTGAAGTGACTGAGGGAATGTTTACAGTGGCAGCCAGTCAGAAAGTTGGGCCTTAAAGAAAATGGCCGATGGCGTGGTAGTGACCTGTCAATCACCCTGTAGCCCCGCCCTAAAGCATCCTCTGCTTTATGGTCTGTTTGACTCTAAATGGACCATAATGTACTCAATGAACATCATGCTGTATTGAAGGAGACTTTAAACTAGAGATTGGGATACTGATCTAAAACATTTTTAAATTTTTTTTATCATGGACATTAAATTACATATCTGCCCACCTTAAGAAAAATGGGATTGTTTTTGTTTTTTTCAACGAGGCAGCAGACATGTATCATGCATGCCAATGCGGGCAGACAAACACCACATGTCTGGGTCTTTAATGGTCTTGGGTGCTTGCTACAATGTGATTACAGGCCCATTATGCTTGTAAATAATATGTGTGTGTGTGTGTGTGTGCGTGTGTGTGTGCTGATTAAAATGACTGTGTGAGCTGCTTTTCTGGCAGCTTCTTCGGGTCATTAATTTCAGCGAGGCTGGATCGAGCTCGTCCCAAAAACAGGCGGGTGTCAGACACAACTTCAAATATAGACATGTCGCACATCAGCACCCACACACACACACACACATGCACACACACACACACACACACACACGCACACACGCCCATATATCATTTAAATATACGTGGGAGTTGTGTGTCAATACAGAACCCAAAAACAAGAAAGGCATTTCACCGCTCCGTGTGAATACCAGGGAATTTTTAAATTGGTAAACGATCACAAGCGGTTATATTAATGCCAGACACATAGCTCCCTGTATGCGCTTCATTTTATCAACTCAACACCCATGAGACTGTAACACAGCCACGACCACTTTGCACGTTATTTATTGTTCATTTATTTCATGACGGACCTTTCAGAGGACAGATGTTTTCCTATTTTCATAATCATGTTCACAGCTTCATGTTTGCATTAGCGCCCTCGTCTGGCAAAGAGTGGGACTACATGTACAGACTGCTTGACCTCGTCAGATGAAGCTGAGTTCTGTGGCTCCGAGTCTCTGTGATCTGAATGGTGAATGGAACCAATCCCATAAATCATCCTGGGCCTTTGTTTGGAGACATTTGAGAGCATATTCTCACCTCGTCGTCTGCAGCATTCTGCCGCTTCAAATACAAGTTCCAACAATAAATGTTGAGGTTGGAAAGTCTGCTCTCAGACATGCTGCCTTACTTCCTGCCGAGCACCGAACTAGAACCAGCTGGTGAACACCGAGCAGCTGTGTTTCCCCTGACTGTGGATATTAGCCGTTGGTCAGGTGGTTATCATAACTCTGATGTTGTTCTGCGCCTGTTGGTTGAAACTGTTTCCTCATACGTTTGCCACAACTTTACAAAAAAAAGAATGCAGTTTGTTAACGTTGTGCTTGTTTTTTTCGGGCTGTTCTGCCTGTGATACAACATGATCACAAAATCTAACACACAAAAAAAAAAACGTTGCAGTAAGCTCCATGTGAGGGCAATGCACTCACGGTGTGCATTTTGAAGTGTAATTATATTTTTGGTGGTTTTATCTTCCAGATTTCGGGTGCGTCCGTGGAAGAGACTTTGACGGGCGAGGTGATCCTGTCCGTTCTTAAAGTGGCGGTGAACAAGCCGGCCCTGTACACGTGTCTGGCCTCCAACCGACACAGCGCCGGAGCCAACACCGTCAAGGCAACTGCCAGAGTCACTGTCGCAGGTAGGGCCCCCCCCCCCCCCCCCGTGCCTCACCCCCCCCCCCCCCTTCTTTTTTTCCCCTCCTCCTCTGTTTTGACGCTGATTAAAAATAAATCTAGTGGAACAACAGCGGCCTCTTACATCTCTGTGTGTGTGTGTGTGTGTGTGTGTGTGTTGGGGGGGTGGGTGGAGTTGCTGCTTTGTCTTAAGTTATGTTAGCTGCCATATATTGTGTTTTGTGTGGCTTCAGCTGTTTGCCCCCCCACCACCATTTGGTTGCTACCTCAGCCACACATCCCTTCCTCCCCCGACCACACACACCGTCCCTCCACCTGGTTGTCCCTCACAGCTCAGCTATGAGCGGGTGAGAGAAGCACCATGGTTGCTTTCCTCCTCCAGCCGAGGTTGACGTTTGCCTGTTCTCCTCCTCTCTTCTCTCCTCTCCTCCTGCTCGCGTTTCTTCAACCGGCCTCTTCTGGATATTGCCGCTTCCCCGTAGAGTGGAGGTAAGCTAACTGGTCCTCATTTCTATGGACTTCATTTCTTACCCTTTTGTGCGTCCTGGCTTCCTTCCATTTGTTTTTTCTTTAGTGCATGACGACATGTATATGGCATAGTAGATTTTGGGGATTTTATATAGTAAATGGTCAATATAGCGATCTATAGACCGTCTGTGTTTGGAGAGGTGCCGTCGCCTGCTTCAGGGCCGGCTGCAGACAACGGGCAACTTAGCAACGCTCAGCGAGAGCCGGTCTGTCAGTCCACACCACAACACCAGTAACCACATCTGGAATATGTAACTAGAGAGAGAGAGAGAGAGAGAGAGAGAGAGAGGTTGACCTCGGGATGCCCAGTTTATGAGGTAAGAATGAAGAAAGACTTGCAGGTCACAGACAAAACAAAAGGATCAGGCTTGATGGTTACATCTACATGGTTTTCCAACTCATGACCACATATGGACCGTATATTGTCAGGATGCAGAGAGAGAGAGAGAGAGAGAGAGAGAGAGAGAGAGAGAGAGAGAGAGAGAGAGAGAGAGAGAGAGAGAGAGAGAGACAGAGAGAGAGAGACAGAGAGAGAGAGAGAGAGAGAGTCAGAGAGAGAGAGAGAGAGAGAGAGAGAAGACAAGATTGACAGAGGGTTGACAGATTCACAAGTCAGCTTCGCGTTGCCCTGACATCTGGAGTCTGTGAGCGTCTGGAGCGACGGCTGTCAGGCAGCAGGGAGGTCGCCCATGTTCTGAGGGGAGACAGGAAGACACGGGCCTCGTGTCCATGTCGGAGGACAGACAGGCGTACCAGTGGATAGACGGATAGAGAGGGACGCGGAGAGACAGACAGGCGGTTTATGTCTGGCTGATCTTCAAGGGGCAGACAGACAGGAAGTCCATGGGAGCCCTCTACAGCCCTTTTCTGTGAGCAACATCTGGATGATTTTAAAGAAAGTATTTCATATGTAGACCATGCGTTTTCCCCCCATTTAAAAAAAAAAAAAAGAAAATCTATGTATTCATCAAACAAAAAAAATATTAGAAATACGCATTTTGAGTTTGTTCTTTGAATCTAATTTGCGCTCCCTTGACCCTGTAACACAATTTCCACACCTTACGGACACTTTAGGTGTCCCCTCAGACTTCCCTCCGATATCCTCCCCCCCCCTCCCCCCACCAGACCTTTCACCAAGAGAAAGTAAGGGACAAAGCACAAAAAACACACCAACATGAGAGCACATGTTAACATGTGTAAAATGCAATCATTTTAATCAATATCAGGACATGAAATGAATAAATTCTCCTCCTCACAAGGTCACGACCTGTCAGCCAACACAGGAACAGACTGATTGCTCTGGGGACCCATAGTCCCCCCCGACCCCCCCGACCCCCTATTTCTCACTGTTTTTCTTTCCTTCTTGTAAAATACACATCCACAGAACTCAGGAATGGGTGCAGGCAACATTATGACAGATGGTAACTTCTGGAAGTGTCCTTCACTAACACACTTCTCCATTTCCAGTAGCGTAGCGAGTTTAGATATATTTCCAATGGCAAGTCCGATTAGCATATGCAAATTAGCGTGCGGCCCGTCCGGGGGTAGACTCCTCGCTCCCCCATTGCTATCAGGGCTCCTGTCCTCTGCAAGGGATGCTGGGGGTTTAGATAATGGATGGATGAACTCGTACCTGCTTATCCTCCCAGTTAAAATCTAAAACCGACACTATAGATATAGACGCTACAGCAATTAGCAAAGTTATGGCGTGACTCCTCTTTCCTCGTTGAATGTCTTCAAACACCTGTCAGTCCATATTTAAGCACGAGCATCTTCCCCCCCCCCCCGCAGACTCTACAAGGGCGTCGCCGGCTACTGCAGTGCGTATCGCGGTGACGTGTGCCGCGGCGCCCTGCGGGACGACCTGCTGGTGTTCTTCAACTCCTCCCACCCGGACCCCGAGGACATGCAGGAGTACCTGGTCCAGAGCTGGTGGGCGGAGCTTGAGGGCCTCGGCGCGCCGTGCGGCCCCGTGGCGCGCTCGCTGCTCTGCCACTCCTCCTTCCCCGACTGCAACCCGTCAGGGTTCGGGCCGGCGCCCAAACCCGTCTGCAGGTAGCACGCTCTCTCTCTGTGTGTGTGTGTGTGTGTGTGTGTGTGTGTGTGTGTGTGTGTGTGTGTGTGTGTGTGTGTGTGTGTGTGGAAAAGAACTAAAAAATGCATTTCCTGCTGAAAATGCATTGGAATGCTGAAAGTTGAAATTTGAAGCTGAAATAGTTGAAAATCAAAACAAAACTTCTGAAAATTTCTGAAAATAGCTGAAAATACAGAAAATACAGAAAACAGCTGAAAATACAAAAAAAGGAAACTACCTGCTGAAAAGTGATGAAGCCCAAAAGCATTGAGCTGAACTGCTGAAAATCCATGTAGTTGAAATGTATAACTTTAGTTTGAAGCAAAACTGCATCATCTAAAGAATCAAAGAGATCTCCATAGGATCCCATTCAAATTAAAAACCATAAAAACCATAATAATTCAAAAAGTTGAAAAGTTAGAAATATGAAAGGTCACAGCACCCCTCTCCTGAAAGAGCAGAACATTTTGATTGCGTAACGGTTTCTGTTTCATTCCATCTACGTTTCCTCACTGAACAGAGAACACTGCCTGGCCGTGAAGGAGCTGTACTGCCACAAGGAGTGGTTGGTGCTGGAGGGCAGCGGCTCGGTCCAGCCGGGCTTCTTCAGCTCGGGACCCGGGTCCCACGGCCCCGCGTCCGGGTCCCACGGCCCCGGCCCCGGGTCCCACGGCCCCAGGTCCCTGCTGCCCAACTGTCAGGCCCTGCCGAGTCTCCGCTCCGACCCCGCCGCCTGCACACACGTCCCTTTTGTAGGTAAGACCGGCCTCACTGAGACGGCTTTGTGTGGGTTTTCTTTTCCCAAAAAGCACATAATCCAAAATGTGAAGAATTTCCCGGACTCTTCTGAGGAGTAAGTTGGAGAAAGGGGGTCATAAATAAGATTTTTTTTTTTATTTCTTTTTTTTTTCTAATTGAATTGATCTGCTAGAAAGCTGCTAAGAATTCGATAATTGGGGAACCGCAGAAACAGCTCGAGCGCAGCGATCTTGCATAAAGAGCCGAAAAAGAAATGGAGTGTGAAGTCAAAGAAACGTTTGCCGGGTGCAGATACTTTTGGCCAAAATAAAGCCCGGCCTGCTAAGCTGCGGGTCGCTGATACTGATGAGGTCATTGAGAAGGTCCGACTCAGCTGAGCCAAAACACACAGCTACAGGCTTGTGTGTGTGTGTGTGTGTGTGCGTGTGTGTGTGTGTGTGTGTGTGTGTGTGTGTGTGTGTGTGTGCGTGTGTGTGCTTTAAAGGGCCGAGGCGTAGTAGTGTGCATGTTTTCTCTGTAATATAATCAGAACTGTACTGAACTGACCCTCGGTGCTTGACAGCTGTGTTTCCTTTCAAAATTATGATTTCTTTTTTCTTATCTGATCTTTTTTTTTTTTTTTTTTTTTTTTTTCTCTCTCTCTGCATTTCAGACATCAAGAAAGATCAAATCACGAGTAAGTTGAGAAGCGTTTTTTTTTTTTTAAAGTGGAACACAAACGAAACGGAACGGTATTAACGCGTTCTGTGTGGTCTCACCAGCGACGTGTTTCAGTGACAGAGGCCATTTCTACCAAGGCACCGCCAACGTCACGAGGTCCGGGGCCCCCTGTCAGACATGGAGCCGACAGGTATGTGTGTGTGTGTGTGTGTGTGTGTGTGTGTGTGTGTGTGTGTGTGTGTGTGTGTGTGTGTGTGTGTGTGTGTGTGTGTGTGTGTGTGTTTCTAAAGCCGCAACATCACGTCAGCACACAGCGTGTGGAACGGACAAACCTTAATAGACTCTACTTCTCTCTTGATTTATTCCCTCAGTAAACATTGTAAACATGAGTTTATGTCTCAATCTCTAGTTTCAAGCCTTCTTCAATACAGCATGATGTTCATTTAGTAAATTATGGTCCATTTAGAGTCAGACAGATTATAAAGCAGGGGATGCTTTAGGGCGGTATAGGCAAGGCAGGTTTATTTGTAGAGCACATTTCAACAACAAGGCGATTTTAAAGTGCTTCACATAAAACCATTAAAAGCGTCAAAACATAACGCAAAAGAAAAGAAGATTTAAAAACAGTTAAGAAAATGTATTTAAATATAAAAAAGTCAGTAAAACATTAAAAAGCTAAAAAAAAATAGAATAAAAGTTGCAGTGCAGTTTAAGAAATAGAATACAGTAGTGAAATGCAGAAATTGATTAAGATCCTTGAATCTGGTTTAATTAAAGGCAGCAAACAGAAGTATACGGAGTTTCTACGTCACTCCTCTGCAGTTAAATATGGTCACGTCCACTTCTTACATACAGTCTATGGTAATCCACGTAACCACGAAAGAGGAAGCGTAAAGACCTCAAAACCTGAAGGGAAGGAAGATGGATGGCTCCCTCAGCCAGGCGGGCCGCTGTTCGATCCCCGTGTGGGACGAGAAGTCACTGTTGATTTATTTGTCACATAACTTGCGTACTTCAGTAGTACTACTTCCGGAGTTATCTTAACCCAAACGGTGATCTTTTCCTCAACCTAATAACTAAGTTGTTTCCTGTGAAGGCGGAAATGATGAATAACTTCTCGGAAGATACGTTACAATATTGTATTATCTGCTTATGGAGATGTCCTCCCGGCCCTAGGTCACATGACTTCATGGAGACTTCACAATCACAGAGTATCGTTGAGCTGAGTTCATAAGAGTTGTAGTTCCACGGACAGCGTCGCTTAAAGACTAAAGCCTGTGTTTATGAAATCAAGAGTCTTTAGACTCTATATGAAGTGTGACGGATATTCTGTGTGTGGATGTTCAGTTTTAAATCAAACATTCCTGATCTCTAACCAGAAACAGAAAAGGACAGAAAAGCACAACACACACACACACACACACACACACACACACACACACACACACATGCTCTCAGAAACACACACACACACACCAACACGCACACTCCCTGTGGCCCAAAAGCCTCTTTATGTTTTTATGGCTTTGCTCTGTGAGAGAGTCTGTGAGGGTGAGCTGTTACTACTCTCCTGTGCAGCGTCTGTGTGTGTGTGTGTGTGTGTGTGTGTGTGTGTGTGTGTGTGTGTGTGTGTGTGTGTGTGCCAGGTCAGCAGAGAGAGGGGAGGGGCTCACATGTCACATCCTGCCTCTGGAAGCAATTAGCTTTCACACGCATATGCTGCACAGGCTCCATCACACACACACACACACACACACACACACACTCACACACTCTCTCTCTTAACATGTTACGCCGGCTCACACACACACACACACAAACATATAGGTGAAACTGAAAGGGGTTGGCAAATATTAACGTATTCTCTGTCTCCGTTCTCTCTTTTTGTTTTCTTGACACCCAATTTGGTGTCGCTTTTACTTCCACTTCACAAATATATATATATATATATAGAGATATATATATATCTCTATATATATATATAGAGATAGATATAGATATATAGATCTATATCACCACCGGTTCACACAGCGGGTGCCGAGGCCCTCTGCGATGCCTCGAGGGATGCTTCCCCCGGGGCCCTTTGTTGTGCTTTTTAATAACAAAGCACCACATAGAAAATATAAGACACATTAACTACATTTTATGTGACGTTTTCAACGTATGAAAACGGAAGAAAAACTCATTCATATATATAAAAATCACTGTCGTAAAAACTAGGCGATTTAAGATCCAGTTACGCCACAGCAAATGACGTGACAACTCATGGCAACAATGCAGGGACAAGTTGCCTATATTATTTAACTTTATATTGATATAATAAAATATATTATTTCTGTGTACATATTTGCATGTAATATTGGGGCTCAGGGTGCCAACAAATGTAATTTGAAGGGACATGGGTCTACATTAAAGTCAGGATTTAACTTTTTTTGAGAAGATGACATCAGGTAGTCAGAACATTTGTAACATGTTGTGCTTCCAGGAACAGACTGGCATTCTGGGAAATGACGTGCAGGCCACACATGCATAAAAAGGTTGACTGTGAAACGTAATGGGATAGGCTTGATGATCATGCTTAAGTTCCTGGCCGGCATCGATGCTTTAATTTTGCTGTTGTGAGTGTAATGATAGCATGATTGGGATAATGTCTGGCGGAACAGTTCTCCCAGAGGGACACTGGAAGCTGATTGCACCAAAAAGGCAGATGTGTGTGAACCTAAGATGTTTGGAAATCTACACAGAAACTGAAGGGACTGAAAGGAATTCCACCGACTTGAAATTTTATTTTAAAAAACTCTCTTTCTCTTACATTAATCATCTCTGATCTCTGATCTTTGACAGTTGAAGCGAAAGTGTGGCTTTCACCTGCCTACCCGGTCCATCAAAGGGAAGAGCCAGCTGTTCCTAATACTAATGCACAGTCAGTGTCGGTTTTCTTTCTCAACGCTAGATCATTCAGCGGTGGCTCGGTCCAAAGTCATCATTTACCTTCTACGCATCACAGAGCAGATGGTTTTAAGCAAATATCTTTTATAGTGGAAATAAAATATTCTTCACATATGGGGCCTGTAGGAAATGAGTCAAAACCTCTTATGTTCCACGGGTCACATGTTGCCCTCCGTACTAAAATCACATTTATGGTCAGCACATACTCAACACATTAATGCTGTAGTGTGCACAGGTTGAGTAGTGTCCTATTATGTGATGAGTCATGGAGAAATACTGCAGCAAAACTTTGATTTAGTCAGACTGCTGAGAGCCCCACCAACAATTAAATAAAAAAGCAAGACATGGCACTTGAGTCAGTTTGGGTGGAATTAATCATCAGTTTAATATTACACCTACAACGACATCATACATACAAGGTCATTTTTCTTTTCATCATCTTTCTACAAGTACATTAATTAGGTTGTCTTAATTTTTTTTATTTGAACATTTTATTTAATTTTATACTAGGTTTGGTAATCTTGAGAGACTAGCATCAGTAATCTAGATATAAATAAATAAACAAAAAGAAAACAGCCCAACTCTTTTGCAATGAAAGTAGCTAGCCGCTTTAGCTCCAAACGTCGCTAAAGCTAGTGAAGTAGTTGCCAAGTCAGCAACACTGACAGCCGGATGTAAACAACAGAAAAGGCTGTTGTTAATGCTCACAGCTGTTCAGCTAGCTGCTAGCTAGATGCTAGCTGAACAGCTAGCAGCTGTTCAGACGTAGTTTGCTAGCAGCTTGTGGAAAAGGTGACTTGCAATGATTGCAGTACACGCAGGTAGGCAGGCAGGTAGCCTGTCCGATCATTTCATTCCAAATGAAATTACTGGACAGGCTTATTACAATCCTGCAACAGCCACAGATACCATCTTTTATTCTGTCAGAGCATTTGATATAGCAAAAAAAAAAAGTTTTTGAAGACGATTCCCAACCATAGCTTTAAATGAGATCGTTCACACCAGAAAAAAACAACATAATTGTTAATTTGTTTATTCATTTGGTTCTCCCAAAAAGTAAAAGCTCAAGTAGCGTGACATTGTTAAAGTGCCCCGAAACCTCTTCCGGTAGAGGGTTGGTGGAGGATTTGACACTGAAGACTTCTGTAAGATCCCATCTCATACAAACCGTTAATGTTGGTTTCTTCTTACCATGTCCACACTTTTTGACATAAACCAAGTGATTTTAATTGACCAAGTAGTTTTTTGGCAGCACTGACGAATGATATTTTCTTGCCAGACGGTGTGATTAGGAAATGCTCATACAGTAGGGATTGTTTTGGATGCCAATGACAAATGACCTATCTTGTCATTTGGACTTGTTGTTTTCAACATTCAACATTGTTTTATACATTCAGCTACAGCGGCACGTGTGGAAACCAGCCGTTTCAGCTCATAACTTCATATCTCTTGGGATAGGTTGGACCATTGCTCTATTGATGACTAAGACTCATGACACATGAAGACACCAGATGTTCAGTATTTGAGTTGGCGCTCTAAGGTTGCAGAAACAACCATGCAACCCCTAATGTCTCTCTCACTCTAGTACATGTTACACCCTGTGCAGTTATTACACTGTAACCTTACTGTAGACCCTAAACAGGGCCTTGAAAGATTTATTAAATTATTTGAAAGGCCATCTTAAACTTTAAAGAGGAGTCAGAAATTTCTTGAAAAACTGTCAGCCTGGAACAGCTCTTGACCATTACAGGGAAAATAATTACAGCAAGACATTTCTGAATTAACTGAACCCTCAAGACAAGTATGTTCTAACTCAAGCCAGTTTCACCCGCTACTGGACTCTATAGTAATACTCTCCTCCAATTATTGACTCATTCAACCACTCAAAATCGTCCCTACCGGAACTCGTACGAACCCCCAGAGTATTCAGATCAAATGTTTCACACATGAATGGACTGGACACTGAGACCTGATCACTTTGTGGGAACACAGATGCATGGCCCTGGAGCGCCTGCATAGACGGTTTGCCAGCCTCCGCTTGGATGCCAAGAAGAACAAACTTGGAGTGGATACCATTTCCCCCATGGGTAGAAAACGATCTACGCTACTGGGGTTCCCCACAACACCTGTTGAAGGGAATGACGCTGGAACGAGTGACGTGACACGTCACAGTGTTCACAGATGCATCGCTGACGGGAGGTATTTGGCCTCTGGCAGCAGGCACCTCAGTTTAGGGAGGCTTCACACCACACCGGATCTTCGACCCAGTGCGGGAAAGTGAACATTAATGGGTTGCCAACTGACGCAACTCCCACTCTCCACTATGGTTCTCCCTGGCACAGATGGATGATAAACCCATGGGGGTGGATGCATTTGCACATGTGCAATGGCCAAGAAGGCTACCGTACACCTTTCCGCCACACCACCATATCCCTCTCCTGTTGCACTTAGCAAGGCAGGAGCAGTTGTTAGTCATTCTAGTAGCTCCAGGTTGCCATTTGGCACTGTGGTATGCAGATACGACTCAGGCCCAGCCCTCGACCAGCCCCCAGTTGTTGGGGGCTTTGCCTCAGGAGGCAGTTGCAAAAGGCGTGTTGCCAACTCTGGGCAATTTTCTACAGGCTTGACTCCTGATAGGGACAAGCTGAGTAGGGCTGGACTCCGTGGGGACAGTAGCGGGGCTACCCTCAGAACAAATCCCTCCTTTGTTCCCAAAAATATCAGGAGTTCTTCCACGTTGACGGTTATACAACTGGATGTTTTTAGTCTTCAACCCAAGACAGGGCACAGGAAGGCAAGGTCATGGCTGCTTTGTCTTGCTTATGCGTTGGCATGTTATGTTAAAAGCGCTGCCCCCATCAGACACACTGAACAGCTGTTTGTGTGCTTTGGGGATGGTGTGGCAGGAAGAGACCTTTCCACTGTGATTTGCGCTGACTCTGCACACAGTGTGGAAACGTCGGCCTCCAGTGAGGTGAGTGTCAAAGAAACATGTGTGGCGTGGTCGACGCCCCGGCCATTCATACAGTTCTACCTCATGGACTTGTCGGGCAATGCTTGCTGGAACAACACAGGACTGGTGAAAAGGGTGGAGGGTGTGTGACGGTTGCGTAACACGTGTAATCATAATCCATCTGATCTGATCTGAAAGGACATGAAGGGCTCCTTGTTCCCTTTATAGCTAGTTCAACACTGCATATTGCTTATAGCTTTGTTGTGAAGAGGTCAACAAAGCTCTTCTGCTCGTTGATTTTCTCCACTGTGCCATTCTGTAGGTTCCCCACCAGCACCGCCTGTCTGTAGACGTGATTCCAGAGTTGAAGAACTCAGACAACTACTGTAGGAACCCAGGGGGAATCAGCGACAAGCCCTGGTGTTACACCTTAAATCCCAACATCCGCTGGGAGTACTGCGCTGTGCCCCAGTGTGGGGAGATCAGCATGGAACCAGGTACTTTTGCCGTCCTCTGTTCTGTTCCAATTCTTGGCTTTCTCACCAGAAAACTCAGCCATCAAAGAGAATGTATCGTAGATGAGCTCACCAGCCCACCAATGAATGAATAAATGCAGATTTCTTTTGTCATTTACAATCAAGACAAGGTTTCAAAAGCACATTCACAGCCTACCACCTTGATTTGAACCGTATCTCGTTTTTTTAGTGATGAAGCCAGAGTCGCCAGGCCCTCGTCAGACCACTCGTCTGCCTCCCATGGCCACAGCATCGTCTCCGGCTTACTCCATGTCCGTCATCGTCATCATCCTGACTGCGTTTGCAGCTGCAGTCTTCCTCATCATCTGCATCCTCGCCTGCCACAGACGGAAGAAGCAGTGGAGAAACCGGAAGAGGTGAGAAAAAGACGAGATGCGCGGTTCTTTGTTTTTCCGTCTGTCCACCCTTTCTATCCCCTCACTCCCTCTTTCCCTCCACAGAGCGATGGAGACCCCGACGCTGACCGCTCTCCCATCGGAGCTCCTGCTGGATCGACTGCATCCCAACCCCATGTACCAGCGGGTTCCCCTGCTGCTGAACTCCAAGCTGCTGGCTCTCGAGTATCCCCGGAATAATATCCAGTATGTTAGGGATATTGGAGAAGGAGCCTTTGGACGGGTTTTTCAAGCAAGGTGAGAAGGAGAGGAAAGGGGAAGTAGATGTACACAATAGCTATATCTATCCAATGGGGCAATATAAGAAGTGAAGAAGGAATGGAGTTAGAAATTGATAAGGAGAGAGAGAGAGAGAGAGAGAGAGAGAGAGAGAGAGAGAGAGAGAGAGGCTGAAATGAGACACTGTACAAAGAGTGATATTTTCCTGCAATATTACATTACTTAGACTAGTATTTAATATTGCCGTGTCATCATCATAATCGCTGTCAGGTGTTAACAGGGATGAGGATGAGGCAGAGAAAGAGAACCGGATTTGGAGAGAGAGAGAGAGAGAGAGAGAGAGAGAGAGAGAGAGTGTTTGTGGCTTAACAAGGCCACTGGTCCTTCCGAGCTGATGCGTCATTCACAAACTCACAAGGGGAGCTGCTCCAGGTGTCACTTTCACTCCACACCGAGGTTGTTCACAGCAAGACACCAATGTCTCAAACTGATCCCTATCATCCGACCAAATTCCAGACCCGGGTCATACAGTAGTTGCATTTCCTAAAATGTCATACATCTATTAGGCTTGCGGTTGGACCACTGTCGAACAGCATTCACACTTTCCGTGACATCTTTTACGAAAAGTTAGTTATACTTTTTTTTTGTGCATTTTCCTACAAATGCCCAGCAGCATGAGCGATCAGCGTGACCGTGCACGCCCCCTGCAGGGCAGAACCGGTTTAGGCAACAAATAGAATTGGTTAGGTTTAGGAAAACATCAAGCTTTGGGTCAAATTAAATATGTTTGTCAAGTAAAATAAGTATGGAAGTTAAGTAACAAAAGGATGATAAAATAAGTCAGCTGTGACACAAACTGCGGTCTCCTGGGTGAAAGTTCTGTGTTTGTTGAACCATCCATCCACCACAACCTCATCCTCCCTACGTGGACTTTGTCACTCTTTCTATACTACGTCACCTGACATAGCGCAGCAGGTCCTGGCTCACAATTACGTTGGATGTATGCGAATTACAGTGCAATACTTTTAAATATGGGGTTAGCGGTTCACATTTTCTCTTTTCATTCATAGTTTTGCACTTGGTTGTTCACATGACAAGTGTCAGAAATAGTCGTGTCAAGAATGAAAATGCTGAGGATTTTAATTGTTAAAGTAAAATATGAACTTTTAATTATGTAATTCCTACAGGAATAACAGAGTTTAGGACCTTTTTAGAATTGCCACCAGAACTCTGCAAATACAATACAGCGACAGCAGATACAAGTTTATTGTTCTTTATGCTATAGACTGCATTCGAGAATTATGACCTTCAGTCCACGATGTTGCACAATGCCGATAGGTGGAGAGACATGTCGCGGTATTACGGTTAGCACAGTAGTTGGTGGCATTTTTACAGTAGCACCTGCATGTAGCCATGCAGATCTGGGAGATGTCCTTCAGGCTCGCTGGTAATCTCTTAATGAAAACTGGAATGGTGCAGTATATAGACACCCCTGAGAACTTAATACACACATATTTGGATAACTATACACGTGAGGGCATTGGTGCAATGTATTCCCTCCTGAACAGCTGTGACTTAGATATTTAGAGCTAGCTACCCAACCTTAACCCACAAACCTAATTTAGCATCAATTCTAAAACTTCTTAAGTATTGGCCCTTTAACACCTCCTAGGAAGGAAGTGAGGGCCGACAAAAAACGTCTTCACATTTCAACCCCGTCCTGACCCCGAGGGTCTGAAACTCAAATTTGTCTTTATATAGACAAGAAGACACAAACACACACACACACAAACACACACACAAACACACTCATACCTGCATGCGTGACCAGAAACATGCAACGAATGTGCAGATACAGACTATATCCTTTGAGACCACGCACTCAAGAGTACATGCATTGGGTCATGTATGTTCATGCATACAGGAACACACACACACACACACACACACACACACACACACACACACAGAGACATAAATAGACCCGAGGAGTAAATATCTTCCCAGACAGATGGGCTTCAATCTGTAGTTTCCCAATGTATGTGTGATAGTGATTGAGTGTTTCCGTGTGTGTGTGTGTGTGTGTGTGTGTGTGTGTGTGTGTGTGTGTGTGTGTGTGTGTAACTGACATTTACGATGCACAGCTCTCATACAGTTGCTGCTTTTTAGCAGACTTAAAAGACACACTGCTTACAGAAATCTGGTGAAAGCATTTGCAACAAACGCGACCACACTAGCCTTCTGCTCTCGGCCATGCAGGCGGCTACTGAGGAAGCCACCTCTCGCTCGCAGACAGTTCCAATCAATACGTCACCTCTCATCCTTTCCCAGGTGAACTAGCTTAGTTTGAATGCACATTCCACTGTCTGCGCTGGAATGTTTCTGTTTGGTTGCAGAGCCCCGGGCCTGCTGACGGTGGAGTCTTTCACCATGGTGGCTGTGAAGATGCTGAAGGAGGAAGCCTCAGCCGACATGCAGAACGACTTCCAGCGGGAGGCGGCGCTGATGGCTCAGTTTGACCACCCCAACATCGTGCGACTCCTGGGTTAGTGTGCATGTTTGCGTCCGACACCAGAAAAAGAAAGAGGCCGCACTCGCAGCTGGATTTCCCATCGTAGAATCGCTGGTTTGCCCGTGAGATACGGGGAAAGTACAAAAACAGATCCGGAAACGCAGAAAGAGGGAGGTCATGTGGGACATGATGAGCCTGATGCATGTTAAATCAACCACAAACAGGCGGTAACGGAGATTAGTCTCTGAGCAAAAGCATCATTCTAAACAACAAGAAGTCATCTTGTTGTTTATTTTGTCCGTCGCCATATCGACACAACAGGGTGGAGCTAAGTACAAACGACCGCTGAATTTTTAGGCAACAAAAACAGCCTCTTACAATTAACGTTCATGAGCTGAAAACATATTGTGAAAGGGTGAAAAGTTGGGAGACAAAAACATGGAGAACTGACCCTGTCAATCACCTTGTAGCCCCGCCCTAAGGCATACCCTGCTTTATGGTCGGTTTGATTATCGTTTCTTTGTTTATTAACGGGGTCCCCGTTAGCTGACGCCTTGGTGGCCGCCAATCTTCCTGAAGTCCACAGAAAGGACAAAACACAATACATACAAGACATGACGTAAAACAAACAGTTCAAATAGTCACATAGAAAGTAAGTAAGTAAGTAAATAAGTAACACACTCTCAATACTATCGTCTATTTAACTCTCAATGGACCATAATTTACTCAATGAACATCATGCTGTATTGAAGAGGACATGAAACTAGAGACTGAGACCATAAACTCGTGTTTACAATATTTACTGAGGTCATAAATCAACCCCCTCCCAGCAGAGACACAGATATGACTGTTTGCCAGTAAACAAGTGCCGCCTGACAACTAACGTGCATTTGTTGGCCAAACGTCCTCCGTTCAAGTTTATCTCCACTAATGAAGCCCGTATCTAATGCAATACCAACCGCTCGCATCCAGGTATCCCCGCAACCCCCTGGAAGACATTTAGAGATGTAACATACTCCATGTGGCCCTGTCAGTGAGTAAACGGGGCCGGTAGCCAACTGGAGAAGCTTGTTTACTTTGGTCAATTTTTTTACGGCTCCTGTGGTCGGGAAATATTTTTTTAAGTCAACACTGCCAAAAAAAAAAAAACAACCAAGAAAAAAACTAAAACAGGATTGTATCACACGACAGCATGATGTGTTTACGATGCGTTTTCTGTTTTGGAGTGACATTTCATTCGGGATGACGCATCCGGAGAGCGGCACGGTGACGCTGAAGTCTCCGGTGCACATGAAACCAGAGTTGATCGAATTACTAAGTTAACCTCTGATTAGCCCCCTGGACTAATAATACACCGCAAATCGTGTGTAAAAATACACAGGCGTCATGCACAACATGCATGTGTCCGAGTTAGAGGAGCCCCGTGTCATCATTTTGTCGCATGTGGGGTTTTTGCAGGTCGGGGGGGGGCTTCTGTATATTTAGGAGGGAAACATTTTGAGCATGCAGCTACTGACCTTCAGCTGAAGTGGACACTGACGGACACACACGCGTGCGAGAGGGAACAGCTCTCTCTCTGGGGGACTGTCCCACTCTGTGACCCGCGGGACTTGAACTCACTGAGCATGACCGCCTCTCGACCAAAGCTTCCATGTGAGCATGTTTTTGTTGCAGCTCTTGTGCAGACTCTAGCAGACTGTAGTGTGTTGATGCCTCTTGACGTTTCCACAAAAAGTTGCATGTTTTTAATGACTGCACAGTTCCATTCCTGCATCGTTTTATACGCCTTTCCCAAAAAACGTTTGCCTGACATATTTGATGCTTTTGTGGAACTTTTGTTTTTGCCCCATGTGGGTTTTAACAAAGTGTGAGAGACTTGAGCTACTGGCGGGTCAGTGAGGTTTCAAATTCATGTTCCACACTCAAAACAGAAGTCTCGTCAAGTGCCCTAAATCTATATTATGACTGTGGCCAAAACAACTCATTCCAAGGCTCCCACCACATAAAGTGCCCTAATCACGGCCTGCATCGGAAAGAACACAGACGGGATCTGCAAGGCCTCAAACTAAGAATTGGCCACGGAAAGAAAAACTGAAACTGCAGTCTGGCTCTGGAGGGGTATTTCTTTTCTTTTAATGGCAATGAGTTGTTATAATTCTTCCCACAGAGGCCATAAAGCCCTTAAAATCTGAAGTCAGTTTTCGTGAATGCCGAGTCACCACGGATGGCTCGTGTGCAGCTTCTGCCGGGCTGCCGGGGCTCTGCACAGTCTTCACAGTGTGCGTGCCCTCATTCCTCGAAGCGGTGCACTTAGAAAAAAAAGAGCATTTACAGGAAAGCATGAATAAACAAGCACACGGCGTCTCTTCCATAGAAGCAAAGTAAATAAGTAGTAAAACCTCTGCCCGTGCTAGAA
>JACSYO010002077.1:547500-602500 GCA_016806645.1 Ophiodon elongatus
ACGGCTCGTTTCACCCTTTCTTTCCACCGTCGTCCTCCTCTCCTCGCTCCTTTCTTCCTCCTCTCCTCGCTCCTTTCTTCCTCCTCTCCTCGCTCCTTTCTTCCTCCTCTCCTCGCTCCTTCCTTCCTTCCGTCTTCCCCCCGTTCCGTCCCTCCTTTCCTCCGCTGCCCATCACCGCTGTTTCCCTTTTCTTATCTGTGGCTGCAGTCAGTTCCTCCTCCTCCCCGACGCCGTCTGCCCGGCACTCTGAGAGCTTTTAGCCAAAAATGGTATCGGCGAAAAAGCGATAGCCGCGGACGCTGAGAAGAAACGCTCGTTTGTTGGTTCCCCGTTTGTTGGTTCCCCATTCGTTGGTTCCCCGTTTGTTGGTTCCCCATTCGTTGGTTCCCCGTCTGCTTGCAGAGGCAGCTCTCGTTGCTCGGGGGACCCTGAGATTCATACTTCCATTAAAAAAAAACTACTTCCTCTTTTGTCACGATACTACACGATATTATGCTAACGCTTCAGAGGAAGGTCGGCTGCGTGTCGCGTGTTCAATTCCTCCGAATGGTTCGACGGCTACGCTGCAGTTCCTGGACGTTCTTGGCTCGGCTTTTTAACGCCTTGTTGACTTTTCCGACGCTGCCCGCGAATTTGGCCCCCGGCTGCTGATTCTGTCCGTTTCCGAATCATTAACCTCGTCTGCCACACGCGCAGGAAGAGGACGCATTCGTCTGTCACCAAACCGCCCCGGGAACCGCGGAAAGTGTCTGTGTTGACGTTGTGACGGAGATGTGACATCCACGACCTCTCACTCAGCGACGGCGGCGCGCGGGAACTTCCCGTGTGGCCGTCGCCCGGCTCCCATTGGCCCGTTCGGTGGAGCAACAGGAAGCGGGGAGACATATATCAGTCAGCTGGAGGCTAGCGTTCCGAAGCTGTGGAACAATAAACACAGCAGTGTCACGCACACACACACACACACACACACACACACACACACACACACACACACACACACGCACACAGACAGAACATTCTTCACTATAAAAACATTTTGCTCCTGTCGCTGGGACTGCTGCTTAATTCCTGTCACACACGACATTAGCGGCCCCGGACACTGTGAAGAGTAGCGGTGGACAAACACACACACCACAGAGGGCTTTATGCACACACCACACACACACACACACCACACACACACACACACACACACCACACACACACACACACACACACCACACACACACACACCACATAGGGCTTTATGCACACACCACACACACACACACCACACACACACACACCACATAGGGCTTTATGCACACACCACACACACACACACCACACACACACACACCACACAGGGCTTTATGCACACACCACACACACACACCACAGAGGGCTTTATGCACACACCACACACACACACACACCACAGAGGGCTTTATGCACACGGTCCACATTCTGCAGTTCACTTTGCAAATATCCAGTTGTCAGAATTGAATTCATCCGTTTTGTTTTGCTTTTTCCTTTTTCCTCCGTCAGTTTTTTTTTTTGGGGGGGGGGGTTGTTTTTCTTCTCTGCAGCAAAAAGCTGTTCAAGAGCAAAAGCGCCATCAGGCACTCGCATGCCTGTGGTATTTTTTCAACTTTTTCTTTAAAGGCCCATGAGACTTGGTACATTTATTTTCCTGAACTTAATTTGGTGTGCGTTAGTCTCTTCATCTTCTCTCTCTGTTTTCGTCTTGTTTGCGCATATGGTCAATCAAAGCATTTTGAATCACATTTGATTTGCTTGAAAGACGCTTTATAAATAGAACCCGATTGACTGCTTTATATAAATATGTGAGCACGAGAAAGATGTTTCCACAAGGTAGTAATGGTAAGACAAATAATTAGCTCCAAGGGATTTGATTTGCACTGAGCTTTATGGCTCTACTCGCTCGTGTGCTAAATGCCTTGGTTGCCAGTCAACAAGGGAAACAATGCAGTCGTCACATGAAACCCAGTGGAGCTCGCCAAGATTTCACTTAGTTTAGAGTCAACAAACAAACAAACAAACAAACAGGGACAGAAACCGATCCAAAACCCTTTGGGGGTGATCATCCCCCCTGTCTGTCATGGTTTCAACAAAAAGAGCTGCGCTCCTCCACAAATAACACAAATGACAAACCAGACAAATAAGTTTTTTGCGGAGAAGATATTCATGATCACACAAACAGGCTGCACAACCTTTCGTAATCTATTAAAGTTGTAATCATTTTCTTTTTTTATTGTCCATTTGGGGGGCGGCGGCACAAGTTGTAAACATAACCCTGACATACTGTTACCTTATAGACTTGACGTGGCAAACAGTTGCCTGTTTACACATTCTGCAGACGTGGAGCAACGTTGATGTTCACTTGAAGTCGAATGTGTAATATTTATTTATTATTTATATATATTCTAGCTCCGGTCTTGCCTTCATCGAAACCGTAAAGTTGCTGGCCGTATCGATGCATTCTTTATATGAATATTAAACTGTTTGGGCTGCAGTTAGAAAACCAGCATTTAGTTTCCCACTTGATCATAACTGCAAATGTGTACACTTTCCTATTTGCCCTGCATGGTCACCCGAAGCCCTCGTCGTCATTTAAAAAACTCAGAAAACCCGACACACAATAGCCCGTCACCTCACGGATTCAAAACATTATCAACTCGACTGTTTTTTTGAGATACGACATCTTAACTGCCAAGGGATTGGGGGGGCTCGGCCTTCATTCCTCTCTGACTTACCAAAAGTGTGTGTGTGTGTGTATGTGTGTGTAAATGCACACTAATGTCCTCTGGCCAACGGTTTGAGGCCGAACCGCGCTGGGAACGAATGTGTCCGTCTCCCGACGCGTAAACACTCGGTCGCACACGGACCTCTGCTCTCAGTCAGGGCTGTCTACAACGTGTGAACAGCCTCGAGGTCGACGGGTTATTAGGTCTAGCCCAAAAGAAGCTGCGTGTCGTGAAGCATACATTATCAGTCTGTCCTGTCTGTGATGTCATAGGAACAAAAACAGAGAGCAACAGTCAGCCTAGCAACGACAGCAAGGCTACACGTGTAAGATAAAGTACGACCTTTAAAAGATATTTCCAATAATGTCAGTGACATAAGTGGCATTGTCAATTTTTTTAAACTCTGTTTTTGCCATATTTATTTCAGAAAAGCCTGAAAAAAAAAAGAAGCAACACAATAATTCAGACTTTTCTCATGTTTTTATTGTTGCTGGGATATCAACACTATGACCCTGGCTGGACATTCATTGATATTGGCCCGTACAGTATAGATAGTATGGAAATCACATTTACGTCCGTGTCACACTTACTTTCTACAAACTACCGGTACACGGTTTGTTATTAAATCTGAGGCTTGGCAACAAAAAAAACATTTTAAAGCAAATGTTTGACTTTGGAAGAAGAACAGGCTTTTTAGACAGTTAGGAAGATCTCGCCGGTTGCTCCTGATAACGTACATATCAGCATTCTATGAATACACTTTGGGTATTAACAGTTTTTGGTATGAAAATGACAACATTTATTGAGTGCAACACAATAAAGGCAGAAGTAGTCAGGATACGCCGGCGGGGATGTGCTGATCTGGGGAGCTAATGTGATAAAAGTGTTTTTCAGGAAAGGCATGTTAAAACTGGGAAAGGGACATTGTCCTACCCTGACCCGTGTGGACTCACATAGACAACAATGGGAGAAAGTGTTTGCCATGCGTCATATGGCGCCAGGGAACGTTGACCGAAAGAATGATGCTAAACGAAAAGACCAAAAAAAAAAAAAAAAATTTCAATCAGTGTCTCCACATTGGATTCTTTTTTTTTTTCATTTTTTTTTTTTTTTTTTTTTTTATCAAATCACACTAAAAACAAAACCATCTGTATTCATGAGTTTGTACTCATTTAACAATGTTTTGAGGCTGTGAAAATTAAAAGTAAAAACCGTGCATCAAACTTTATGGAAAAGGTAACACTGACATTAAACGTTGCTGTACTTTAAGGCAATTGTAAAAAAAAATTACGCAATTAAAGAGTAGGTTAAAACCACCGGGAGATCTCGTGGTCTGGTTCAACTGCCCGCCTCGCTGCAGTGATGTACAAGTGTACTCCAGGACACCGTGACATCACTGAGGGGTGTGGTTACAGGTGCAACGAGGCACACTTTAAACCAGAGACCGGTTTTAAGTTACTCTTTCAGGGGGAGCACTGGAAGGCACTGCACACGTCCATATCTAGTTCTGGGTCACAGACAAGTTAATAACCGTAAGAGCCTACAGGAAATGCATTAATTAGGTTCACAACACAAAAGAGCTTATGTCATAATAACCATAAACAAAATCCTACAGTACGTTTGGACAGATTATAAACACGTAAATTTACAAACACAAAAACACTTTCCCTTTGGTGATTAACTCGGAATAATATATTTTATATACATACATACTGTACACATATACTTACAACGGTGTACAAAAGAATGACACACTGGTAAACAGAGGCAAACGAAGACAGAAAGTTTAGTTGGTTTGCTATATAACCTGAAGCGTTACTTGGTCACAGTGAATGTTAAATATGGAGGGTTGGGTCCAGAACCGTGAACTGATCAAGTCTGGTCAACGATACAAAGAGTGGCACCGCTGCTGCTGTTGTTAGTCTTTGGAGGCCTGTTGTGAAGTTAAAAGAAGTAAAGGATGGACAAGCTCAAAGGCGAAACTAAAGGAATTAAGTTGAATTGTCTAAGAAGAAAATATCTAAAGATTGTTGCCTCAGAATTTGGAGTTTTCCAAGTTTACTTTTTTTAGTGTAAAGGCACAATTTGTAAATGAAAAGGCCGTGAAGCAGTAACAAATAGAATCATAATTATGGATAAAAGAACTTGAGCTGCCTCATAAACAGGGCGACATTTCGACCAACTCCGACAGGCACAAGAAGACCAGCTGACTTCATTTCAGCGCTGCAGCTTAAATCCCTGACAAACATCTTGCTTCCTGGAAAACATCTGTGCTTTTGGCTGCAATTCTCCCTTTTCTGTTAGCTTGTTTGGAGCTTTGTCTATGTATTTTGGCCAAAATGTGTTTTGATTCGAGTCACGACAACAACAAAAAAAAAAAAAAGGTTCAGCTGGTGATTTCTAACAACGTACGTCATAGCATCACCAGGCCGACTGACTTCAGTTGAGTCTCAAGTTAATAGCAGACAGTGGAGGAGTGCACTTGAGGAAATAAGATATCATTCATCAAGAGTATTATCTGAAGAGTCAGTGCTCCTTTCAAAATAATGAGACTACCAAAAATGCTTAATGTTGTGCCGTGGTAAAAAAAAAAGTCTCTAAAGTTGTTGCGATAAGCATCAACATGATCAGAACTCCACTTTATGTCAGCAGGTTACGCATGAGACCAGTACAGAGTCCAATCTGTAATATGTGCCACCTTACGGTTATTTCTACAGTAGCCCAGAGTGGACAAACCAGTCACTGGCACTCGATTTTGTGCGTTCAAGTTTTCGCGCCGGCCACCGAATTTCCCCGGCACCTGGGAGGAGTTTCAGCCGGTTACAGTCTGCAACCTCGCCGCTAGGAGGCGCCAAATCCTACACGCTGCTCCTTTAAATCACTGGGAAGCTTTAAATGCACGACGTGAGGACGGACGGCGAGGAGGCAGAGGCAGAGATACAGAATTTTTTGGGGATTATTGCAGTATTTGCAAATAAGGACTGGTTCACAAAAAAATAAATCCATATCATAACTCAAACTCATCTTATTGTGACATAAACAAAACGTCATATATTATTTTGGATGGAAATCTGTATTACTTCATATCACCAATAATACTGTCGCAGCTAAAAAATAAAAGAAATGTGTACATGACATTCAGTTTTTGGTTAACAGGAACGATATTTACATACTTTCCTTTGAGTGTTGTTAAAGCTGGGTACTGTGGTAATGTAGGAGAAAACTTAATCAGTCATTCACACAAGAAAATCTGAAAAATTTGAAAATGGTAATTGCCATGAATACTGCAATAAAAGATGCACATTGGTGTTTTTGGGGCTTTTCAGCTAATATTTATTAGCGGCTAAGCTGAAATGGTGCTCATGAGTTTACATTTAGTAGGCAGGGCCAAAGGGTTTTTCTTCAAATTATGGAGAGAAATATTGGAACATAATGGGAAGACTGACCACTAACCGGATGCAAACTGGATTTCTATTGGCCAAGCTTGCTCTGTGGCTCTATGTAAGGCAACACAATCGGTCGGTCAGTCCGTGGGTCAGTCTCCCTCTTTGGTCCAGACTGAAATATAATTGTCATATATAACCGTCAGATGGACTACCGTGACATTTGAGTTTGTCATGAACAAATTCAGGCAGGCACCAATTTCATCTTCATGTCCACGCTGTAAAAAAGACGTTGCGCCCCCATCTTGTCACCTCTCACAATCGGTAAACATTAAATTGTACTTTCACATTCACATTGAATTGTACTTTCACATAATCTTTTTCAGCCTCGTGGAGACGATTCGTAAAAAACCACGAGAGGCAGACAGCTCAGCACATTTCATGTCATGACCCGAAGTTCTGCTAACATTCGGCAGAGATGACCTTCACCTTGTCTCCACATAACACCGTGGCACAGAGCCTATTCTAAAACCGCAAACATCCTCCCCTTTTTGGTGAGATCCCTGGAACAACTTGTCTCTAATTCCTTAGAGGGAACAAACAACAGATCCTGGACGCCTCGTGTATTTAAGTTGGACGAAAGGAAGAAACTGGATTCTCTAAAGCCTTATTAGTGGGAGAAGAGGATCAGTGGAATAATGAGTTTAGGTCGCAAGGTCACTAGTCATTGAAAGATGAACGAGGAATGAATAACGGCTCTGGTTACTTAAACAATCCATAATGGTCATTTCTGGTATGTCGCTAAACATGTCAAACATGTCAGTATTGAGATATTAATTTATCTTATGAGCATCAGCAGGATGTCCCATAAATGTTTGTCACTTTGACGCCTGCATTTTGGAAAAGTTAAAACCTCTGGAAATGGATCCAAATACTATCGAGAGAAAAATAAATCTGCCTTTTGCATTTCTCAAAAGGGTATGCTTTTCCTCCCAAACATAAAGGAAAAAGAAAGAATAGTGTTGGAAAAGAGTCCTCCAATGGATGTGGAGTGAAACTCCGATGGTAGCGTTATGCTGTTATGCTGTATGATGTAACAAGATCTTTCTTAAGAATGGGGATCGGGGGGGAAGAAGTCTGAAATTACAGGACACAAAGTTAGAGAACACTGGAGTACTGGCATTACCTTCATTTCACAGATTACTTTTAAATAGTTCATGTCAGCGTTGTCCATGACGACACATTTAAAACAATTAATAAACAACTAAGCAGAAATACTAACAGCCTATCAGAGTCCTTCGAAGTCGCCATCCTCTTCTTCGCTGCGATCTCATCCAGCTGGTCATCAACTCATCGACCTAATCTTCATTCTCCGAGTCATCACCTCACTGTCTTTAGTTCGTATCATGTTCGCAGTCCCTCTCGACCTTCTCCTTCACCTTCTCTCAGTCAGTATCTCCAACACAGATTCACCTCCTTCAAGCAGCTGGATTAAGCCCTTCCTTTTTATACCACCGAGTGTTCGTTTTTGTGGTGGTGGGGGTGTGGGTGGGGGTGGGGGTGGTGCGCGCCGCCGCTCAGCACCGTGTGGTTGATGGACGACGCCGACCGGTCGGAGCCCTCCGCCACCGTCCCGTTGACGTTCTCCTGCCGCTGGCAGCACAGGATCTGCCTGAAGGTGGCGCTCATCTCCTTGTCGCGGTAGGAGTAGATGATGGGGTTCATGGCCGAGTTGAACTCGGCGAGGAGCAGGAAGAACTTCTCGTAGGTGAGGACGTTGCAGTTGGCGCAGAAGACGTCGAGGAGGAGGATGACCAGGCCGGGGG
This sequence comes from Ophiodon elongatus, assembly GCA_016806645.1. Lineage (NCBI taxonomy): Eukaryota > Metazoa > Chordata > Actinopteri > Perciformes > Hexagrammidae > Ophiodon > Ophiodon elongatus. Next base: position 555,457 of record JACSYO010002077.1, read on the forward strand.
TCCAGCAGACGATGAACGCACCTGAGGACACACAAAGCAATGGGACCAAATTGGAATTGGTGCCGAGGAAAACTGTTCAGGAATATATATGTAAAAGACAGCTCAGATCATGTGTTCTGAAGGTTGCTTTTTTTTTTACTTTAAATGGGAAAACAGGCAGCAATCTCCAGTTCTGAAAAATGAAGCCAATGTTGAAGTTTCTTAAACCTGCATTCTTTCTAACAGCCAGCAGGGGGCGACTCCGGTTGCAAAAAGAAGTCCGTTTGTATAGAAGTCTATGAGAAAATGACTCTACTTCTCTCTTGATTTATTCCCTCAGTAAACATTGTAAACATGAGTTTAAGGTCTCAATCTCTAGTTTCAAGTCTTCTTCAATACAGCGTGATGTTCATTTAGTAAATTATGGTCCCTTTAAAGCCAAATAGACCATAAAGCAGGGGATGCTTTAGGGCGTGACTACCTTGTGACTGACATCGGCGTTGTCCGGTCTGGGAGTTAGAAATGTAACCCTTTCACCGTGTGTTTTCAGTTAATGAAGGTTAATGTAACCTTTTTGGTCACCTAGAAATGTCTTATTCAGCGTTCGGCTGTACTTAGCTCCACTCTCTAGTGTCATTTGTGGTTGCAAAAAGCCTAAATGGCCAAACGGCGACGGCCAAAATCCAAGATGGCAACGCCAAAAACTAAGACGGCGACCGCCAAAATATCAAATTTGAGGCTTGAAAACACCAGTCCACAAACCAAATGGAACTACGCCCACTTCTTATATACAGTCTATGTGGGAAACAATACGCTATTCCCATTCTCGTTGTTGATCCTTGACCCCCATGAAGTACTAACATGTTTTTACTGGAGTAAAAGTGGAGTCTATTTTGTACAATTTTCACCAATTTGTCATGTAATTTATTGGTACTGAGGCTGTTCTGGGCCCATAGTTCCATCCAGTTACACCAAGACCCACAGATTTCACTGATGATTAGTATCAAGCAGTAAAGTAGCACAAAAACACAGTTTTTGGACCTTGTGAATGATTTTGGCTTTGTTTTTCTCAAGAGTCACTATTGCTAAAGAGTGATCAAGCATATGTTCTTAACTATTCTAATTCCTGGTTTACTCTGCCTTTGCATGAGCCTGACGAAACACTTAGGCTGAATGTGCAGCTAATGCCACAAAAATGTGATGGTGGCCTGACTTTCTTTTACCAAGAGAACGTACTGCACTGTATCTCACCAAATCACTATGTGTATTTCATGAATTTGTATTTCAGGGTTCGGACATTGCGGTAAGTCCTCGACTTCCTGGATTCCTGCAGTTTGAATTTTGAACGTCTCCCGATGAGTTTTAAATCATGCATTTGAACAGTGACGACCTGCTTTGATCCTGGACAGACTCGCATTGAAAGACAATGATTCACTGGGTCTTAAACTCGAGTACTGATGACTTGATCAAAAAGGTATGTCTTTTCGGTTTCACCTTGAAATATATACCGTGTCACGTCGCACACGGGAGGCTTCCCGCCACCTCCACCTTTCATATATCATGTTAATGTGACATGCTGGGTTTGAACCAGGCACATATCTCCTTGTCTTTCCTCTACTGAATCACGGAAAAAGTAAAGAAGCAGAAGACTTTGGGGCTGAAACTGTATCCTACAACACAACCCCTGATTTGATCTCAACATTCAGTATCTGCCTGGGAGCTAGTGTTGATGGTCTGTGTTGAAACAAAGGAGAAAAAAAACCATACTCTACAACCACATCACCATCACCACTTAAGAACCGCACCGTCAGTCTAGAGAAGAATAAACACACACACGTCACTTTACAACCACATCTAAAACTTTTTGAGTACAAAGTACTTTTGTTGTACAGTATTTTCATGTACTTTGTTATTGCGGGTGCATTAGTTTACCGGTTATGGAGCCTCAAAAGCAAAATAAATTGCACTTAAAGTCCTAAATCTACTCAAATGCATGGTGGTATTAAATCAATATCATTATTCCATTACCTTCAAATTGACACACTCTTATCTATGTCAAGAATTCCCATTATTGAATTTTTTGGTGTTTTGTTTTTGATAGAAGACACACCAGTAAACAACTGGAAAATGCTTCATGGGGAAAGTGGGAAATATGCCATTGATTCAACATGCTGGCACTAAAGAGATTTGAAAACTATATTGTGCTGGAGAAGTTGTGCAAGTGGAATAATTATAAATTATTTGATCATCTGATGGGAGAAAAAAAAAAACTATTATCATTTAACTATTTTTCACAAATAATTTCCATTATTTGACTATATTGAGACAATTGGTAAAAGGCCAAGCTTTCAAAATAAAAGCCCAAAAGTCATAGACGCAGTAAATAGGCTTTTTGTCATTGCCTTCCATAACACACCATATGACTATTTTTTGATCTGGTGCCTCAAATATCATTTGTAAGTGCTTTTTTTATACAAAACAAAATAAATCATATAATGGTTTAAGTTAGGTAACGCTAGGAAACTAAAACGTCAGCTTCATAGTAAAAAGTTGGGGGGGGGGGGGTTCCCAATTTCCTAGGATATCTGCCTCTATTATCCCTCCCTTAATCTACAGAAACATAAATGTCTGACCTCTGCCACATTTTTGCAACCAGATCTCCAGAATTCCATCACAATTTCTATGCAACCTCCTCGCCTCCTTTGGGTGAGCACAATGCATCATCGTTTCTGTGATAAGATGAGTTTCGCAAAGTCGAGGTGGGAGGAGGGGGGGGGGGGGAACTGACTCACTGCTTGTGAATGTGAAGTTCAAGTATTGTGAATCCAGTCGACAGATGCTATTTGTCACAACTATAGGACAACTGTGGGACATTACACTGTCGAGGCAGTAAAGCAAAAAGTCTCGATGAGAAATAAGAAGAGCGGAGACAAAAGGGGGGTTGGGGGGGGAGGGCGGGGGGGCAGAGACGATATTGACAGGCAGGCCTGTTATCTGTTAGGGTTTTGCAGGCGGCAGCTGCAGCTGCAGCGAAGTCTTGACCTCACTCCTCAGCTATGCAGGCAGACTCTCCAGAGTTTGATAGATTTCTCAAACGGGTCGGCAGAGAAACTATCTGAGCTCGTTGTCTGGAAGTGAAACATCTTTCTCTAAAACGGGATTCAGCACAGAAAAAAAAAAACAACACAGAACTTCATGTAAAAAAAAAAACAAACAAGAAAAATACCTGTGACAAGCGTTCTGATTGTTTATCTTTAGACCACGTTTCCTGCTTTTAGCATCACTGCCTCATTTCGACTTAAGGCCGATGGAAACACATTGCCGGCTCATGAAATCCACCCGACCCACAACCCATATTCTTGTCCGAGTGAGGCAAAAAACCATTGCGAAATAATTCCTCTAGTTTCATATAACCTGCTGCTTCTCTAACATGAGCTGTTCTGTTTTGAATGGAGAGCGAAACATGTACATTTACAGACGTTTGTCTTGGTTTTTACCCCATAGAGTGAGAAAGAAAACAGTCTTTGTGTGAAGCTATGACCGGAGAGCTTTCACCCTCGGATCCTTTCATTTCCTCTCTGGATCCGAGGCTACGCGGTGGCTTGTGTTACACCCTCCATCACAAGGAACTGCCCCCTTTACTTATGCCCAAACAAAAAACGTGCACGGTTTACCACATAGGGCAGGGTTATCCCCACAGAGGAGTAGTTTTTGTTCACGGTAGGAACAAACAGATACTTTGGCCCAAGTGAATCGGTTTGCCTTGTCAAGACTTGAGAATGCCACATGAAGGGAAAAGAGACGAGAGGGATGGAAAGTCAGTGGAGGAGAGTAAATAAACACGGCTCCGGTGCTGGCCTGGAAATGTATGGAAAACTACTTTGACACTGTCTAAGTCTTGATGGAGCTGCAAAGGAGTGGTCCTATGTGACATATTGGGCCTCGTGCAGCAAAATCCTCTTGAATTCATTCGATATTTCCTCTTAATTAGAGACAAAATAAGAGAAGTGAAGTCCAGATGCACCAAAAGTCCGTATTGGCTCTTCCTCCGGTGCTCTGGATGATGAATCAGACTTGATCACACATTGGACGCATGTGGCCGATTGTTTATCATTAGCATAGGCAACGCCCCCCAAACACCATATAAGGGCAGCCCTTGTGCCGTGTGCAAATACTCTGACACATGCCCAAGAATTGGAAGAATGCCACCAAAAAAAAAAAAAGCCTGTCATAAGAAGAACAGCTGCTTTACGGTGAAATAAACTTAAGCGGAGTAAACATTAGATTTTTGGAGAGCGTTAAAGGAAAATCAAAAGAGCTGTTTTATAAAATGTTTTACAGTCTTTAATTGGGATCAATGGTGTTTCTTTAATAATCCAATCATTATAATTACTCTAATACATATAATAATCTAAATTTGATTATATGATAGTCATGTGTTTTTTGTTTTTTTTCACGTTTCTCAAATTTTTATCTTATGTTTCCTTGTGTTTGACGGTCTTTACTTAAAAGAAAAGTGAAAATGCGAAAAAAACAAACATTGGTGAATCAATGGCTGCTAAGAAAATAAGAACAAAAATAAGATTACATTTGTTTATGTATCACTTCCTGCCCGAGGCCTGATGTGACATGATGTCCTTATTTCCTAATTTCGACATCCTGATTTTCAACAGTCAAAAAACTTGGTTTCTCCTTTCTTTCTTTTATTTTTTTTACCAGAAATACTTTTTTCATTATCATCCCAAGCTGTCATGCTTTCTTCTTCTTCTTCTTCTTTTTTTTCTTTCCTTAGAGGAAATGGGCTTCCATAAGAGAACAGAGGGCTATGGGAAAAAAAAATAAGGAAATAATGGAGACCAGACAACGGCAATGAACTCCTCACTCCCACAAACACACACACACACACACACACACACACACACACACGCAAAAAGTACATGTAGACACAGATACACACTCATGTGTGGAGACACATAACCACATGCTAACGCTCACTTGCACTTACACGTGGCTCAAAGACGAACGGAGGAGCACTCAACGCGTTGGAAAGCTCTCCGTGATTGTGAGGCTGTTAGCGAATTACCAAGTTTTCCTTTTCTTTTTTCTAAACAATGATATTGGTCTTGTTCTGTCCCTGCACACCACCTCCTCCCACACATTAGGAGATGTGGCTCTCTTTCCTCATCTATCTTGGCGCTCATTACGAGAGGCTTGGCTCTAATGGCCGACCGTGTCGAGTTTCCTGCGGGGAAAAAAGCCTCATTAGGAGGTTTTCCGACGTTGTTCGCCGGTGTCGCTTGTTGTGGCGTCCTCACTCACATGTAATGCGCTGCAGAGTTCCATGAACGCGTGGTTAAATGGCTTAAAGGATCACGATGGTGCTTTTGCACGTTGAGTAAAAGAACAGAAACAAGAGAGATAATGAACACAGAACACACTGTCGACAGCTGACATACAATGCTCTTCTTTTTAGAGCATGTCCACAGTTGTGTTTACTGTCATAATCAAGTATTAATATCTAACCCTAAACCACAATGTTCCCCTAACTTTAACAAAGTACTCATTTGAACCCCGACACCTAAACCCACACCTCATTTTAAGACTTGTTGGGGAGATTGCGTGTTCTTGAACCTCCTCCGATCGTAGCTCGCTAACTTAGACGCTTTAAAAGAGACCTAAACGACAATCTTTTCCTGAACCTAATCAAGTATTTTAGTTGCCTAAGCCGAACTAGGTTTCGTGTAAAGACAGATTTTATTTGGGAAAACAACACATGAAACGAGCGGATATTAACACGCGTCGTTGGACTTTTCGTAGAAAATAAAAGCACAAAAAACACACGATGTCAAAGATGTTGTTTGTATGTTAAATGTTGTCTGAGGATACGTTGCGTGGTTATGTCTTTAAAGAGCGCTGGAAACTAGCTCACGGCATCGGGGGGAAAAAGGTGGCTAAAATGTACTTTAAATGAAATTCAAATCATCATAACTTTAAGAAGAAAAGATCAAATTGTATATATCAACATTTCAGTATATGGAGAGAAAGATATGATTGCGTATGGCCCTTTAACTGTCTCCCGCCTCCGAGCTCCTCCACGCGGTGCTGATGCGTTCGGCTACCTGGGATCCTCACGCCTTCCGATCGCAGTATTTCTCACACGTCTTCACGTCGGCTTCAGTTCCCGCTCATGTTCAATTCTCTCAGGCCCTTAAATATGAATAAACACCCAATATTGAATTACTGCTCTCATTCTCCTGTGTGTCTCCCCCTCCCCTCTCTCTCTCTCTCTCTCTCTCTCTCTCTCTCTCCCTTCTTAAGCACTTCACCCCTTTCTTTCTCCAACTTGTCTTCCTCTCTTTCGCCCATCCATGTTCGTCTCAATTTCTGTAATGGCCCGGTGGCTTCCCATTTGTCCTCCCCCCCCACACACACACACACACACACACACACACACACACACACACACACACACACACACGCACACACACACACACACACACACACACACACACCCACTGGGGATTAGATAGACGTTCCCATTCAGCAGCTGAGTGTTTACAATTATTGATAAAGAGGCTTGTGGTGGACACCAGAGATGGAGTCTGGTGATGGTGGTTGTCACGGTGATCTAATGGGTCGAGTAGCGCGCTTTAGACTGGAAGTACAGTGAGGTCTTTGAAACGGCAAGAAGGGCGTTTCTTTCTTTCTTTTTCTTTTTTGCTCGGCTGTCACAAACGGGCCGGGAGATATCTGCAGAGTTGTGTTGTTGGCCATCAAGCGGTGACTCACTCATCTCCACCTCACTTCTCCCTTTTTCTTCTCAAACCGTTTGTGGGAATGAAAAAAGACAAAGACAAATGTCGGCAGTAAAAAGGAAACACCCTGGGACTGTTCTGTTCTGTAGTGGTTTAGATCAAATCCAGATTGTCAGCCACAGCCACCGAGAGCTGGGTCCAATTCTCTCTGCACCTTTAGTACTTGAACTCTTAAGATGACACGAGTCCAGCCCTATAACCGCTTTAGTGCTTTAGCTTATCGCTGATACTAAATTGTGGCTTCGGTCTATGAACGCAGATGTTTTCCCATTTTCAAATCGACTCTATTCTGCCCCAAAACAAATTCCTTCCCATTGCTGCTATTGGTTGATGGAGCCACATATTTCTAAATGTTTTCATAACCGTGTATTATCCTAACAGGCAGAGTTGATCTGGCTATCACTCAATTACACTCGAGATCTTTTAGTGGTTAATAGCAGGCCTACAAATCCAGTCGATGTGCGGCAGGCGGGCGTTTGAGGACACGGTGGATGTTTGAGTCTTGCCAGAAAGGAACAACTGGCTCTCAGCAGCAGGATTCAAGCAGGACGGACGCTGGTCGTCGGGGGCGACTGGAGAAGCTTGCATTCTCGCGTTAAGCGCTTTCACACAAACACGCAGAAAACAGGGGGACGTCGGCGAGCCAAGTCACGTTTCCGGATCGTAGAGGGTCGCAGTCAGCTGTGCAGTCGCAGAGAGAATAACACGTGTGTGTGTGTGTGTGTGTGTGTGTGTGTGTCAACTTGAAATCCAGCCATGAAAAAGCCCGTTTGCTTCTCCAACATCGATTGGTTCTACATCTCAGTCAGCGCCGTGGCATCTGTGTGCATGTGTCGGGGCGATGGTATGTCTTGGCGCTCCGCGCTGTCTGGGGATGCGGGCGCCGTGCGGCACCACGGGCTCCGGCACAATCGCATCATTCACAGACGAACCCTGCGTGAGCCGGCACCTGACGCTCAGGGAACGAGGGTCACGGCTGGTTTCACAATGCAGTCGACTCATCGGTGAGCGATGGAGAGAGAATCTCTGTTGGTGTCATTCAAATATTCTTTTTTCTTCAAGCAGAGAAACAAATGGACCAGCGAGACTGTCTGTGCCCGGATCAGTATCATGTGACTAGATTTGGTTATTGTGTCAATTAATGGTCCATTAACGGTTACATCTGAATTAAAAAGCTGATATCTGCTGATACATTGGCCTGGCTAATTTAATACGTAATAACTAGATATCCTCATAGCCTTTTCTATCATAAAACATAAAAAAACAAACATTTAAAGCGTAAATCTCACCTCCGTGTGGCTTTTGTGTGCGTATGTTATGTTACATGACGAAAACGCACAATCTACTCTTTAATTAAACTATTAAACTCTTCTTGTAAATGCACCAAAATCCATTGTGTGTATCCTTCACAAACACGTTGAGTGTAAAGATCATGTTGAAACCTGCATCGTTTGCCTCCATGCTTTACGTTGATTCAGACGATGTGGGGTCACGTAAACATCTAATTCTGTTTGGATATTCTGAATTAAGCGTTATTCTGAGTGGACATGTGGGATATGCCGATATTATTCAGGTGTTTGGAACATTCTTTGGACAGTGCATACGGAGCATTTGGAATATTGTCACAATATTGAGACACGCGGCCTCTTTACGGTCATCTCTGTGCGTTGTACAGTAGTTATACACAAACCAACTACCAACAGGGATGCATGCCCATAAGAAAAGCCCACATCTGTGGTCGCAAGGAGAAACACACCTACTCTTAAACATTATGAAAGACTTGGATATCAACAGGTTTTTGTATATGCACACATATCGCATTTTTGCCCGTATTCTTTTTCGTAATACGGGCAAAATTAGTAATATTTGGCAGCACTATCACCAACTGTGCAGACTTGGAATAGTGTGAAATCATTGGAGGAAATGTGCATTGTGTCACCTGCATGTGCGGTTTGTATATGTGTCCACAAAAACACACAAAACAGGGACCAATTTGTAGAATCTTTGCTCATTAGCACTACTAGTGGAAAACTCCTTTAACTAACTTCAACTTTCTGTTTGTACGTGTGTGTTTACATTCTATTTCCGTGTGTGTGTGTGTGTGTGTGTGTGTGTCCTTATCTCTATCACTTATCACTTTGGAAAAACAAGCCAGATTCTGGTTTAGTCTTCCCATCATTTGAATATCATGTGCCCCTGTTCTTGTGGGCTTCATGTGAGTGTGAGAGAGTCTCTGTGTATACATGCTTGTGCTGCGCTTATGAATGCGCGCAAGTGCGTGCAACCAACTTTCCATCTCATCCTGTCCAGGAAACTAAATGACCCATGGCTGGTTTTAGCAGCCTCCTGAGAGGGACAAGTGGACAGAGGACGGCAGGCAGCTGGGAGACGCTGGACGGGGAACGCTGTGGGGTTCGCTCCCTCGTCAAGCAGCAAGGGCTGAACCCAGGACTCACGGGCAACTCTAACCCCGCTGGAGACACAGCTACCTTTCTGTGTTTAACTTTGGACAGTGTCAGACAGAAAGAGGCAATGTGTCCGAGAGATCTGAATACGTGATTGTACTGTTAATCCAATGGAAACAATAAACTGCCACCCTTCTATCGGTAAAACCCAAAAAGAAAAAGTGCAGTTTTCTCTCCTCCTCTGTGCTCAAAAATGACCTCACTCAGAAACAGCAGTGGATTTCTGACTGAAGCAAAACACATCACACCCTTACTCAAAAGACTTACTCTCCCAGTGAGGGTTTGGCATCGGTAAAAAGAAGGATTGTTACGGGAATTCGAAAACAATAAGGATTCAAATTAATATTGCTGAGATTTATTGAACTATTGAACTGAAGTAAAACTGTTCATACACGAGGCACACGATCCCTTAAACTTGCCTTTGCAGCGCAGCCGAAGCCTATTTTTTTAACCCTAACCCTAACAAACACAGGACTTTCATGCAGGAGACCGTTGTTTGTGTCCGAAAATGCTTTTGCGTTATTTTTTAAATTACGTGTTTTCCCTACTTATGATGCGATGTTTACATTCTACTTAGTTTACGTATTTATTTTAAGTCCAACCATGATGTTTTTTTCCTAAACCTAACGAAGTGTTTTTTTGTTGCCTGAACCTAAAAGTTTTATGTGTGACTTCACGACGTTAATCGCATATTTACTGCGACCGTAGTGGAGCGAAATAGTTTGATGCGTACATTTTGCCACATTACATTACAGAAAAAAGGTTTTTGTCTGGTATGTTGCAGTGGAAATTAAAAAAAGAGGTATCAGCCAAGCACGCTTGGATTTAAAAAAATGATGGTTGAACTTTCCTTTAACCGTAGCAGTTTAACCTTAGCAGGAGTTCATTCGCTCAGATTAGGTGATTTCACTTCTCCTTCAGCGTGTTGCATCCTGACGATTCCAGATCCACCTCTAGATTAAAGCCTCGACTGCCACGGCTTGAACCTGGGTCGGTCCTTTATTGGTAGAACCTCATATTGAGCAATTCCAGAGAGAGGGCGTGAGGTATATAGTTTACTTTTCAAAGGAATCCACTCCTGTTTCTGATGTAGTTACGTGGAACATGTCATCTATTTAGTTAGTTTTTTTCGGGTGGGGGTGGGCGAGAGGGGGGGGGCTCAGACTTTTCTCTGGAGTGGTAAATAAAACACCGTCTACATAAGTGAGGAGAAGCTGACCTGACAGGATGACGTTCTAACCGATAAGAGTAATCCACTCACATCCTACTTCCAGTAATTTACTTCATGTCTAGCCCATCACCTGAGAGCCATTAGAAGGCCGACAGTCTGCAGACGAGAAACAGAAACTGTTTCTCGGCAGGTTAAACAAGCAGAAACAAACAGGGCATCTCCACGCAGCAGAAAATGTTTGTCGCTCCAGTTTTAAACATGCCGTAGACTGCTGCCGTCCACCGCTTTGAATTAAGTGCGCAGTAAAGACAACAGAGGCAACAGGATGAGATAACACAGCGCATAACAGACGAATCACACAGAATCCGTTGGTATGTTTTGTCTGGGACCAACACATCCTGGCTTCCAGGCATTAAGAAGTCTGTTTCCCACAATTCACACTTTACACACACGACTGAGTTAGTGTGCTACTGTGCTATAATGTACAAAAAGGCCTGGAGACTTGCAACATGGACATAAAACAGACTGCAAACAGGCGCTGCTGCATCAGAGGAGAGCACTGTCACTGCATGTGTTTACAGCCACCAGACAACTAGACCATACAGTACAGTGCATTGAAGGACAATTCACAATTATAACAATTTGCTCCTTGTTTTCACAATTTTGGGCCTTATTTGGACCTTGTGCTGATGTCTCCTTCTAAAGCATAGTTTCCCAGTGCGCCCTTATATTGCCCTACAAGAATGAATCTAACTAATTTCTTTTACCAGTTTAAGATGGGTGATAACTGTGGATTATCTGTTAATATTTCACAATCGCTGACATGCATTGCCAGGCTCGTAAAAATCCCCTCATACTATTTGTAAATGATGCAGGAAACTAGGAGGCGGATAAGCATCAGTTTTCTTAGTCATTAGTTTGCGTTCAGCAGAAATCTGATAGTAACCTTAAAGGGGACATGACATGCTCATCTTCAGGTTCATACTTGTATTTTGGGTTTTTACCAGAACATGCTTACATGCTTGAACATACTCTTAATATACCCATATTCACCCTCCGTCTGAAACCCTGCGTTCGAGCTCATGTCTCTTTAAGAACCCCTCATTAAAAAGCCTAGGCTGCTCTGATTGGCTTGCGTGAAAAAGAAAATATGGTGCATAGGTATAGTTTTCAAGTCGTGGGTGAAGATATTCAGATGGGGGCGTGGGGGGTATATTCTAATGAGCCTGCATGTGACATAGGAAGGTGAACAAAATGTGATTTCTTGTTGAATCACATGCTTCCTGATCGGACGCCCATAACAAAAGGAATGGATTGTCTTCTTTCTCAGTTGGTGGCGTGGTAGGCTCTCCAGATACACAAATGTTTGTGCACAAGCACTGAAACAGTTTTCCATGAAACGTTCTGTTTAACAAACGTGGACAAAATCTCCGACTAAATATGTCCGTCAACAATCTTCTTTTCCATGACTGAGACGGGGCGATAACCAGACGGCACCGACATCATCAAGCACAAACTATGACTATGTCAACATGCAATATTGTTGACGAGAAAATTGTAGTACGAAAAATAAAACGTTACCAAAATCTCTCATTATCTTCATGAAGAAAAAAAGTTAGCTGCTAACTGAAGGTCCGTCTCCAGAGCTGTTATTGACTCCTGACAGCAGACAATGAGCACAGTCAGGAGGACTCGGAGTAATGTCTCCTATTTAATTAGCAATGTTTACTTACTTAAATTGTTAACTTTACAATGACAACAACATTCAGTTTTCATTGAATAAAATTATACGAAAATGGTTACATTTCCTTTGACTGAGATAAAAACTAAAATGCCCAGACTTTTAGTGATCTAAAAAGAAAACAGGATACAGTCATGGTCAGTCGTCACATCTAAGATTTGAATTTTGCATGAAGTTTAACTGTACTGTAAACATTAGACATGTTGTGTAGTCTGGGGGTTAAGCCAAGACATTTAAAGACGATCTGCGGGCACTTTTCTCATGTTATTCCAAATCTTTCCTCAATGATTGTAAGTATTTTCCCACCAAATTTGCAGAAGTGGGCATCTGTTCCATCTCCGCTTTCATTCTCTTCAGGAAATAAAGAAAGTGATTTAGCTTACGGGGAAAAAAACAAGTCTTTGATCTTTGCATTCAAACAGGCTGTGAAAGCAGCCATGCTAACATCCTCCATCCACCGAGGGTCTAAATCTGGTTTGAATAAAGTCAACATGCCACATATGTCAATGTGCTATGGCAGCAGTATTTCTATCTGTTCCTCCTCTGCACCTGAAATCAACTGCATCCAGCCACTCAGCTACAGACACTCACGGTCGCCTTTGGCCTCAGCAAAATTAAATGCAACAGCCGTTCTTCGTCTAACTACTGGTTTACAATCACGGCGCATGAACGGGACTCCTGAGGGGGCGGGGTCGGCCGAGATGATGCATTTTTGAGGCCTAAAGCCGTGCAAGGCAGACACTCACGGATAGAGCCGTCAACAGAGTCATTGTTCTGCTGCTGCTGACAACTTCACATGTTGCATCCACCGCTACAGAGATATAGCACTGGGTACACACAGTAGATGTATGCTAGATAGAGATCGATGCAGTATAAATGGAGTAGATAAGTCGATAGATAAGTGGAGATAAACGGATGGACGGACTGACAGATGGCATCTCTTCCTTACCCAACACGATCACCACGGTTTTCAGCAGAGACATCATGGTATCTCGGTTGCGCCGTGGCCCGGAGCTGTGCCGCGACATCCTCATGGTCCTCTGGCGCACATAGACAAAGATGTGGGCGTAGAGCGTCACCATGACAACGAAAGTCACGAGGTTAAACACCGCCCAGAAGACCAGGTAGGAGTTGCTGTAAAGCGGCGCCATGTTGGAGCACTGCTCGAGGCTGCAGATGCAGTTCCAGCCCACGCTGGGGATGGCCCCCATGGCGATGGACATGGTCCAGATTATGACGATCACCACCACCACGCGGCGGTTGCTCATGCGCGTGTGCAGCTGCATGCGGAACACGGTGATGTGGCGCTCGATGGCGATGGCGAGCAGGTTGGCCACGGACGCCGTCAGGCTGGTGTCGATCAAGCCCTGGCGCAGCAGCCACGTGGACACCGTCAGGCGCCTGGTGTTGGGCCCCGTGTTGAACATCAGGTAGAAGTAGGCCAGCCCGGCGAAGAAGTCAGCGGCCGCCAGGTTGGCCATCAGGTAGTAGATGGGGAAGTGGAACCTCCTGTTGACGTAGATGGCGATGATCACCAGGAGGTTGGCGAGCATGATGAAGATGCACACGGTGATGCCGAGGCCCATCACCAGCCTGCTGACGGTGTTCCAGTCGGTGGCGAGGTCCTTGCCACTGCGGTTGTAGAAGAAGGCGATGGTCTCGTTGTCGTAGCACAGGCCCTTGTCCATGGTGGCGGTGGTGCTGAAGGGAGAGAATTAATTTGGCATGTTAATAAATCTGTTGGTACACATGTGGAGGCACTGATGGTTTTAAGGTTTATTTTTCACATGCATTGTTCTGTAACACTGCTCACCATCTCAAGACAATGCCCAGGGATTAAAGGTACCGCGGAGCGGTGTGTGGTAAAGGTGAAGGAGTTCTAGATTTCTTTCCGCTGGTTTGAAGATCACAAAAGAGAATCTTTTGTGAATCTGGGCCTGTGTATTTTATTATTCCAAAATTAATTGAACTATAAATGACGCGTCAGCATTTGTGCATCTGAATTGCAAAGGTCACGCCCGCTTAATAATTTGCATGATTTATTTGGGATCACATGTCGGAATCATCAATCAACACATCCAAAAGACCATAATATGGTAAATCAAAAAAAAAGTGTTCTTTAGCCACCATTTAAAGCACGATAAAGGTTTTTCAGAAATAACGTTCAAACTATGTATTCACATGAGTTTAGGACAACTAAAGAACATCTACACTAAACAGAACGCGTCCTTATCTTTTACGCTCAAGAATGAGTTGATCCACACTTTCATATATTCCTCTTTCATAACACTCAACACAAAGCAGCGCTTTAGGAAACGTGTGGACTTAAGCTGCTTCCTGAAACATGGGAAAAGATACTCCCTCCCCCCCCTGGATTTAGACTCGACGTAGTGTGCGCCGTAATGAGCATATCACAAACATAAAAACATCCATCTTTAAGACGTGAAGCAGCAGCTCTATAAGAGCAAAAAATAAAAACGATTGTTAGAAACAAAACTCCTATTGTCTGCAGTTGCAGGCGTGATGTGTGTGCGTCTGCGTGCTTGCCCGCTATGTGTGTGTGCAGCTGTGTGTGTTTATGTTTGCTGTGTGAATAAACCCCCATGTGATATGAAGCTGCCACGTTTTTTTTTGTTTTTTTTTTCCATCTGGTGGACTTTTTTACGAGTGTTCCTGCTTAAAAGAAAGAAAAAAGAAAAAGCGCATCAGAGGAAACTGAGAAAATTGAGCGGCAACTTAAGAGTCGACTGACTCGCACATAAGCAATGCTCATGAGGACGCGCGCGCGTGTGTGTGTGTGTGTGTGTGTGTGTGTGTGTGTGTGTGTGTGTGTGTGTGTGTGTGTGTGTGTGTGTGTGTGTGTGTAATAAGCTCCAGTCCCACACAGATGCTGGCTCTTCTGTCTCATGCACCCCGGACCGGAAACAGGACCTCAGGGCTATAGTAGGGGAACGTGTGTGTGTGTGTGTGTGTGTGTGTGTGTGTACGTAAGATGGAGACGAGGAGGCTAGTGGAACGAGGAATGAAAGGACAAGTATTACTAGTTCTAAGTCAAAGGCCGGTGTTTTTGTGGAAACACGTCTCTCTCCGTTTACCTTCCTATGTGACCGACCGAGGCCCCGAAGCCCTCTTCTCTTTTTTTCTTCTCTGCAGTGACACAGCAAAGAAAATCTCAACTCTGCCAAAGCTGAATTGCAAACATGAAGGATTTTCTTTTTCCAACCCTTGGACTCACAATCACAACCTTCACCTCTCGAAGGTTCTCATGAAAAATAAGGGGAACTCCTGGGAAAATGAGGCCGTGTTGAAAGCTATCAAAGCTGAAGTTTGGCCCAAAATATTTTTCAGCTCTAAATCTATCTGCTACTAGAGCTTGCTGTTTTGATCGTCGTGATATAGGAGGCATACATAATGTAATGGGTGAGTTTTGCCGGTAGCAGCGACCCACAACTCAGTTCCTGACTGTGCTTTTGTCCGGTGGAGCCCTCAGCTATAAACTCTAAATATAACCCATTTAGTTTCACCTTTACCCAAGCCAAAAGCAATACTGTGCATCAACTACACAGTAGACCGGCTCAGAATGTTGGCAGCGCGTAACATCTTCATGTCCCTTATATTAGGCATGGCCGTGCACCAGTAACAGTATAAAGGAAGCCCTAATCAATTAAATAAACGGTTTTCTGGGCTCTGTTTATATGTCCAATTTCCTGCGGCTGGGGGCCGATAAGGGACTCCGTCTGCAGCCATGTTTGCTTGGAGTGGCTGTAAAATGTTATTTCATTCACTGAATCATCACGATACCGCACTGCTGCAGGCAAGCGGGATGTATCTGTTTCTTTTCTGCTCGTCGGTTTCCGAGGAGGCACGAAGAAAGGAACACTGGCCAGTGATCATTACAACAGGGCCCTGTTTTTTTTCATTACATGTTTCACTCTATCTTAGTATTTGTTTTATTTTGGACCATTCAGAAGGAATAAGACTCATTTAAAGGATAGTTTCCCAGTGCTCATATGTACATTGAAACGTTTTTTTTGGTTTGCTGTTAACACTCCTTCTGTTCAAACTGGCCATAAGAGGACCCCCTACCAATGTACAGACAGAATCCACAGTCCTCCTTCTGTCTCATTCAGGAGTTTTTCTGCAGATATTATGAGGCTTCAGCAGCTCAGCGCCCAAACACTGTCCAGGAAAGTTTTTCGACTCCAAAAAAAGATTTGGAAATTGGACGCTTGGCCATCACATGGCTGTAAAAGCACTGTTTACATGTCTAGGTTTTTTTAAAAATGCTTTAGAAACAGCAGGTCTTAAAAATCTTCATTTGAGTAAATATTTTGCTGCCAAATCAAATTATTCACGGGATGTTCAACCTTCGTTTCTTCAGAAGGCGTGTGCGATACTTGACTTCTTTCTTTACAGGGCTCGTACAAAGCCAATGAAGTAGTCCACGAGCTGTGAGTCGATCGACGATTACAATCCCTCCTCGGCATTGTGGAGGTTGGTTTATGTCTTTTTGCCGGTTACACTCGTTGTCCTTTTTTTAATCTTCACAGTTTATTTCGTTTGTGCGCCCCCTGGCGTTTTGGGGGAATAATGCAACGCACAGCGCGTAGAGTATAAACGCCTCCGGTCATGCTCGCCAAGCAAAGCTCTGTATTAACTTCAGATATGAGTATATTTGTCCATGTAACGAGGACGGTGGATCTGTTAATGGGAGGTATGAACAGGAGGAAGCGAAAACTGTGAACCCGACACGAGTGTTTGCTTTTCGTCAGACTCGAACATTTCTTAACCTTTCCTTCGATCCTTTGAGGAAGCTTTGAATGATCAGACAATACAAAACAAAAAGACTGACTCTTTATGCCTTTCATGTCGCGGTGGGGTCGGAAAGTAGAACATCGCTCTCGAAAAAGAACTGCTAATTTTGTTGTCGGCGCGCTGAAAGCAGCCTCCGACCCGTTGGTGCCGCGTCTGTTGCTTCCCCTGTGGTGTCCGTGGTGACTTTGTTATTTCCCTTAGATACATTCGTGTAATTCTTTTTGATCGCCGCTTTCCATCCAGAGAAGGCCGAGCACTGAGAGGCGCTGAGTGACGGGATGGCTCCGCGGCGAGGGAGTCGCTTCGACAATGACCACCGCGGATGAAAAAGCCCATTCATTCTGCTTGTCATCTGCGGTTTATGGCCGTTAGTCGTCTGGAGGGAGCAGCCACCGGGGCATGAGGTGCTTGAGGCCTAGAGTACTAGAAAGAGCAGGAAGTGTCAGTGGCCTCTCAGCACACATTCCCAACACTTTCATCAGACCCTCGGAGCATGCAGAGAAAAATCCTGTCATTGTGTGTGTGTCTATGTGTGTGTGTGTGTGTGTGTGTGTGTGTGTGTGTGTGTGCGTGTGTTTGTTTGCAACAGACGGTGGGTGGGTCTTGAAAAAGGGAAAGATTGAGCAAGAAAGAGGACATGGAAAGAGGGGATTTTGGATTTCTGTGTTCCTGCACCTGGGTGTGTACGTATATGTGCACAATAAAAAGAGAGTTTGAATGACTAAGTTGTTGAAGCATTTTCGTGTGTGTGTGTGTGTGTGTGTGTGTGTGTGTGTGTTTGAGCGGGAGAGGAAAGTTCGGGAGTGTGTGTGTACAATGTGTTGAACCCCGGGTGTTAAAGTCAGAGAACAAAACGCTTGCTGTGCCCGAGTGTGTGTGTCGACACACTCTCTTCATGCTTGTTAGCAATGTGTGATAAAGTCTGGCTGTGTGGATAGAGAGAGAGAGAGAAGAAACTGTGTGTGTGTGTGTGTGTGTGTGTGTGTGTGTGTGTGTGTGTGTGTGTGTGTGTGTGTGTGTGTGTGTGTCTAACAGGCTATGAAAGGACCACCCTGCAATCCTCACAAGTGAGGTCATAACTCAAGCATCAGGGCTGCATCTGTATATTCACAACATGCCCCCAATCTACACACACACACACACACACACACACGCGCACACACACACAATTAATTATCGTAGTCTCTCTTTTACTGTGACAATCAAACACACTTTGTCCGTTCTTTGCAAATGAGCAAAACTCATACGGGCTACTTCTAGATGTGATACTAAATATGTTTTCGTGCCCCTGAAACTGTGCTCGTTAAACCCCACGATGCTCGTTGGAACGAGCACATCGTGGAGATAAGAGCACACTCTCATTGAAATCAAAAAAGTTGATGTTCATTTCATGGAAATCTTCTGAATTGATTACGAGGCATCTTGTGGGCAAACTTCACATTTTTGGATTTCAGTGCACCAAAATGGACCGTCTTTTAGATTTTGATACGCATGGACATTTTGGACATGTTGGCCTAATGGTGATGCTGAGGAGGCCACAGAGATATTGAAGGAGCAGTGTGTAGCATTTAAAAAGGATCCATTGGTAGAAATGAAACATAATTCCAAGTGGAGGACTTGCAGCCTGAGGCAAAAATATCCATTGTTCATCCAGCATTCAAACTGTATTTACCATTGAGCCTCAATCTAAGATCCAGCAGTGGCCCCATCGCTCAAGCCATCGCTCTCACTATCGCAAACATTGTCATCGAGCGTCTTCGATTGAATCTACATTTCTTTTCATTTAGTTTATGCTTCAAAAATATGTGCAAAGAATTCTCCGTGTTTTAGAAAAAAGACATATGTTTTAAGAGTGTACTGTGGGTCTGAAAGTCCTTTGTGTTTTGTAGGCTGTTTGTGAGATATTGCTATAAACGTTTGACTATGTTATATGAACGAGTATTTAATAGATATGCGAGGAGATGTCACGGTTTAGCAGGTTCCATCCTCCGACCTTGGTCGTCATGGAGATATCCGATTAGCTCGCTGCAGTAGGTTCATCGTCATTTGCTTTTCAAGAGGCGTCTGCACTGCACAGCTGTGGCGGTGACGACGGCCAGGTGGCCAACGAGGCCTCGTCTTAGATTAAGGTTTCCCACCATGGTGTCGTTGGGTTTACCTTGGAGTTTGAGTTATCGTTGGTCCAACGCGTGCTGAGATAAAGTGGCTGGGTCCAGTCGGCAACTAAACCCAAGTCTGCTTCCATTTTCCCAGCAATCCATCATCCAACCTTGTGGTTGTTATTGTTGTAGTACAGTCCTGAGAGGAATCAAGCTTTATGGGGAACGCCACTGAATTACATGTTTGACATATTTTTCCTAGGCAGAGAGAAAGTTTAGTCTGCATCACAGAACATTTATTAGTGTGTCAGACTATAATGCTGATGTAGAGTTTAAAGGGGTTATGATGATTTTTCTGGCTTTGGAAAATATGCTCATATGAAGCTCATTTGGATGTTAAAGTTCAGGGCGAAAAAATGGTAATGTTTTATAGCCCAGGAATGATCCCTGCAGTTCATCAGAAGGAAATATTGGCTCTGTGGTTTTCTGGCTCTGTATGAATTATTCATTTCCATAAAAAAAAAAAAAAGTCACGAAGCATCTAAGAGTTATTATATATATGCATAAATTATCATATTGAATAATGATTCCAGTGTTCACATCTGGAGCATAATGATGGTGATTTTTAAAGATGTGAAACTATTTGCAGTGTATGAAACAAATCAATCAAACTGCAGAGTTCAGCTGTGGAGCATTTTGTCAAACCAGACTTTGATGTGAATGAGTTATGAATGATGGAGGTATCATCTGAAAGTGAAACTGAACATGTTTAGTTTGGGCCTCTACCACAGATTAGTTAGAAAACAATATCTAAGGTTAACACGAGGACCACCGAGACGTTATCTGTTTAAAACTACAGGCCTTTCAGTCCACAACTTTTCCTAAATGTGTGTTTTTTAAGTTCTCTGAAGCCTAGAAGGTAATAAAATAAAACCCACAACATTTCTGAGCAGTTATTCCTCTGACTTCCTTTTTAAAATAGATCACAATGACCATATTATACAGTACATAAATCTCTAAAGTTATTCCATAGCGCAATGTGTTTGAGATCAGACCTGCCAGAGTTAGTAGCAAAGCCTCTGATTGGTCGACACGTTAGAAACACAGCTTCTGATTGGTCGACACGTTAGAAACACAGCTTCTGATTGGTCGAGAAGTTAGGAACACGGCCTCTGATTGGTTGACACGTTAGGAGCACAGCTTCTGATTGGTCGACAAGTTAGGAACACGGCCTCTGATTGGTTGACAAATTAGGAACACAGCTCAAGGCATCGGGAATAGCTATTGGACAAATAAATATTAACAGAATAAATATAGTCTTAAAAAAGACACTGTAGTTAACGGCTGGATAACAAAGCTCCTGAAAGGGATATGATCACACCGGCTAAACAGTTAGCTTCTCAGCTAAAAGTAAGTCTCTCGCTTGCAACTTCTCCGAGATATTAGGTATATATCGTTTATGACGTAATTTTACCTGAAGCAGACAATTAAATAGGCCAGAAGTTATATATTACTGTATCTGTATTTCAGTATTGTATCGAAGGTTGACGATCCCACTTGCCGCTGTTGCGGCAACATGGGTATTATACTCATGACAAGTGAAACTGAGAGGACTTAGAACTTTCCAGAACTTCTTCCATCTCTCTCACTTGTCCTCCGTTCCAACTGTCATCATTCTATTTATTTTGCTTTCTTTCTCCCCTCTCGCTCCCTCCATCCTGTTTCCTTGCTTCCTAAGCTCTGCTTCAACATCTTCCCACTGGCAATTTCCTCCTCATCCTCCCTTCCCATTCCTTTTCTCCTCTCACCTGAAAATCCTTGCTCCTCAGCCCTCACCTCTCAACGCTTCTTTGCTCTCCCTTTCAGAGCTGCTCCTCCTTTCCCCTCACCTCTCCTGCTCCTCATTTCCCTTTTGTTTCTCCTCCCTGCCTCCCCTCCTCCCTCATCCACTATCACCTCTCTTTTCCTCTGCTTTCCTCTCCTGTCTCCCCCTCTCCACCTCACTCCTCCTCCTCCTCAACATCCCCCCTACTCCCCCTCTGCCAACTCCCCACACAATGTGCCCATTGTTTCCACACTCCCACCCGAGAAAGCAGAGAAATAGGACTTCTACTCCCCAGAATGCGCACAAACACACACAAACACTCACACATACACACACACACACACACACACACACACACAGGCTTTCATTTTCCAACTGTCTCTTTAACATCATGGGCGAGCGCACACAAACCACGCACACCCTCACGCTCGCACATAGTCTCAAACAGTTGCTGCGGAGTGGCGGGGCTCAGGACAAGGGCTGGATTGAGAGCTGGTGTTGAGTCATGTGTGACTGCAGCCGTGACGGCTGATTCACGGCTCGTCAGTGGATGATACCCCTCCGACCACTTAAGCACTTCCATCTCAGCACACGGGGCCCCGAACTGACTCATGTTCAGTCGTTACGCGCGATGACGACCAGAATAAAATAGAATGAGATTAGTGTTAAGAACGAGGCCGTATGTTGACTAAAACAAAACGTGAATCCACTTACAAACGAGACCAACGTTTGACTCGATTTGAGAGAGAATGTGTTTGGTACCACAGGCTGGGGTTCTGCATCTGAACTCATTCACTCACTTGTTCAAGACTCCAAGTCTGAGTCCCCCCTTGGTAAGCAGTGATGCAGCGTGTCCTGCCTGTCTAGGGCTTTTATTGTGAAAATGTCAAGATGGGATTGTCTTGCAAACTGTCAATGTCTCTGCAATAAGCGTACTTTCCCTAATTAATAAATACAAAATACTCTGTGGCCGTGAATGTTGTGATGCTCTGCTCAAATTGAATATATAATTTTCCGGTACATCTGCCATTTTTCCTTTTTGCATTTTGCTTTTTCCTCTTCACCATGCATTGCGGGATACATTCAGTCAGCTATGCGGAGCATAATAATTCTCACTATACATTCAGGCGGCATAGAGTCCACGATACAGGGAGCAGGGAGTCATTTGAATAGAATTAGAGGAATCCATCGAGAATATTTACGTAAAAAAGGCAAATAAATTCAAAAGAAAACATATTTGAACTTGATGATACTAAGAGCATTTCATCACACCGCCAACAGAAGCACTTGATGCTGAGCTGTACTCGGACAAAATAAGTTTTATTTCCCAGGGAGAAGCAGTTCACATGCTAAAGTATACACATGTCGGCAGAGACAGGCTGAGTGGCTTTCACAGTGGCTCCTGGTTTGTCTGAGAGCAATGTTGTATTTCTAAATAATGGCCAGAATCATAAATAACATCTTTAAAAAAAAAAGCCTGTTTAATTTGGCTATAAATTCTTCCAGGGATCATAGCTTGAGAAAGCCAAGTGACAACCGAAATCCAACTCATGGGTTATTATCTGCGGGGCAGAGTATAGCACACCCTTTCATTTTGTAGATGCCCATCTAATAAGCTTCTTTGCTTTAAGGTCTTTCTGCTAAGATCTGTTCCACATGTTTTGGTAAAGCAGGTTTTTTTTAAGCTAAATGCAGGAACAGGAAAGAAAAAAAGAAAAAAAAACATTTAAGCATAACAATAATCCTTTAAAAAAGCCCTCAGAAATGCAGTTCAGAGCGGCATAAGATGAATGACACAAATTAATTGTTGTGTACACAACTTCACACCTAAGCTAACACACAAGCACGCCGTACAAACCCTAGTTCCACTTGGATCCAACAGGGAATCACTTCCTCTGATGCGGAAAGATACCGTACGAGACTTCAATGCGATCACATTTGTGCCGGTTTCAATATGATAACCAAACTTCTCCAAATATTAAGCAATGCCCCACATCAAGAGAAACTGTCAGGTTTCTCTGTGTTGTGGTAACTTCTCAGGATACGCTCTTTTTTATGTAACTTTGAATATTGTGTGCATGCAGACCTTGCAAAGGCAGAACTTGACAGCAGACAAAGGTAGCCTCGGTCTGACTTGCTGTTATCTCAACCCTACGCCTTTCTTACAAAAGCAGAAACAGCAGTACCTGTCAAGGCCTTGACATCTTAGCTCCAAAAGGGAGTACACCAGTGAGGAGGGGGGGGGGGGGGGGGATATAATGTGCAGCTGAAACAAGCAGTTCAGTTTGTGTGAAGCATTAATAGTCTGCAAAAACTAGTTGTTAGACCTCCGAACCATCCGAGGGGGAAAGAACTCTGACCATTCAGCTGTAAAATACTTTGACAGACATTTGAGAGATTCTCATCACGTTTTCGGATTTCTTATTAATCTCCACCACACTCTGTAGTTTATTGTTGGGTGTGTTCAGTCACCCTCTTATGAAATCACACTATTAGAGACAGATTCCACGGATTACATCACCCGCAGCTCAGATGCAATATGGGATTGCGTCAGTGCGTGCGTGCAGTCTGCAGGGATTTCAGCGTCCTTCGACTTCATCGCTGAGTTCTCTGCACTGATCGAGTGAGTATTACTGAAGTCTTGCATGCAGAGGCTGACTGTAAAACAATGACATGGCAGGGGAGTTGTGAAACACAGTGCGGTCTGCATTTGGAAAGTGACATATTCTTATTGTTCTGGCTCTATTTCAGCACGTTACACTTTGAATCACCCAATGATTACAAGTGCTTACTTTTAGCTTTAAGGTGGAGGGCCTTCGTTCCCATATTGAGTGACTTGTGGCCCTTTTAAACATAGAACAAAGCCGCAGGAGGACATTTTTTTTTCTAAACACGCACACACACAAAGACAACCAAGGAGTTTCTATGGCCAAGCAGTGGAATGTTCTTGACCGACCAAGCCAACCACCTGACCTCAGTCCAACTGTACATGTTTCACTGAAGACCAGACTGAAGGCAGAAAGCAAGCTTTTCTTTATTATGCTCTGAAAACAATAGTTACCAAGTGCTTCACAAAAGAAAGCGGTCGTATGCCTTCGCCAACCAGTCAACTGGCTGGTTGCAGCCACGTCGGTCCAGAATCACAGACATTTTTGGGGAAATTGGCATACCAATTCCTGAGTTATGGCCAAAAATGTGTTTTGTGAGGTCACAGTGACCTTGACCTTTGATCACTAAAATATAATCAGTTCATCTTTGAGTCCAGTTGGACGTTTGTGCCAAATAATAAAAAAAAAAAAAGATTTGCTCAATGCGTTCCTGAGCTATTGGATCAACCAGAATGGGACGTAAGCGAGGTTACAGTGACATTGACCTGTAATCATCAAAAACAAATATGATCCTCATTGAACAATCAAAATAGTTGCTCAAGGCGCTCCTGAGATATCACGAGAATGGGTGAAAATTAAGCTATTTAAGTAATATTCACTCACATGTGGCCTTCCTCTTCTGGGAAGAATGCACTAGTTCCAAAAGTCCTCATTTAAACTACTTCTACATCCGAGAATACTATTTAGCACTCTACTGCTTTCTTGACATAGGCAAAACGGTTTTATTCTCAGAAGAACCGCGACAGGGCTCTCTTCGGAAAAAATGACACTTTTCACCTGATGGGAAAATAACCACCCTCAAATTAAAAGTAGAGAGTCAACAATGTAATCTTATGGTTATTGTTTCGCTGTTTATCCAAAGTGCTGGAGTACAGGGCAAAACCCTACAGCACATGTGCCACCGTCAACACAGAGCACTGTGATAGGGTTTTTACATTGAGGTATTCATGGCACCATGACGCAAGCAGCTGCAGGCAGTCGAACCTGAACTAGCACGGTGTTGGTGCTTTGGTTAAACTATTTGCAGAACCTACCGTACAAGTTTAAAAACACAGCTCGGTTTGAAAATGACTTCCTCATTCTTGCAGATTCTGGTTCCTCTTTCAGTTTTTCCCATGACTAACTCAAGACATCCTTCACAAGACCTTAACCCTCATTGCCCTCACACACACAGCACATAACTGAGACATGATGGATGAAGAGTTGCACGGAGGTTAATTAATGGGATTAATGTCTCAACACTGTGAAGTACCTTCCGCATGTGTCTTTCACAAGCAGAAGTGGTCCAGTGCCCGACAGCACGAGCCTCTGAAATTGCACCATTGCGGCTCGTGTTCTCGTGATTTTGAACGTCGTGGCCCGCCCGGATCGTGGTGTGACCAACAGCTGACTAGAAGTTACCAATTTCAACACCCCAACACTCTGAACCAATATCCCCCTTTCTAACTCACATGGGAATGCAAAATATTGATGTCTTTATCTGCTTCTCAGTATGCGACAATTCAGAGGTCCACTGCAGAGGACATATTTGGGAATACAGGGGAAAGCCAATGCATGCTGTCAAGATACAATAATATGAGTCGCCTACTTTTCACAGTGAGCACACTTTGTAGTAAACTTAGCTCTCTGGGTGAGTGTCTGGCACAGCTCCCGCTATGATGACAGCGCAGCAGTGTGTACAGTGAGCCTGAGTGTGCAGGGGGAAATGGTTCTCGACAGGTACGCTGAGACCTTAGAAACAGGCTTGTGTAAGACTACTAACCTGTAGTCTTGGGGGTCTCTGTTTTACTTTGTCTCGTCATCTTTCTTATTTTCCCCCTGAGTTGTCTGGATATGTTAAATACACTGCAGGTAGCCTGGCCTCACTGCCAGTGGCCCACGGAGTCTTGATACCGAGCACAAGGCTCTCTGTAGCATCTGTATGAGACGCACCGGGCTTCCAACTGGCTCCAATGTAAACCCATCCGCGTCCTTATTAGACACTCAGAATAATGGACATAGTTTAAAAAGCGAGAAAGTCCGCTGAGGGCGGGTGGGTGGTGTTAAGTCCGTAGCTTATGTTACATTTCAAGTGCAGACCTATTTATACTAAGCCAAACCATGGTGGTTGTTCTAACCCTAACCAAACCTAACTCCCACCAGCGCGTTACGATACTACGCAAAAGCCCAACACATTCTCACTCCCAACGTGTCAAATGCTGACACTTGATCAGTGGCCGTACACTTCCAACAATGACCCTCTATGTACCCTACTAGCCTCAGTTTTGGACGTGCCAGAGTTGACGTGTCAGTTTCCACTTGCTCCATGCATAGTGTCTTTGCAAAATAAAATCCCGTCTTCACAGGAAGTTAGGCTTAGGCAGCAAAACCACTTAGTCGGTCAGGTCGTCAACCACAGTATTTACCTGAACCTTGCTGACGAATGACTAACGAGTCACGTGACGGACCTGAACAAACAAGAAGGACACGAACAACGGTCTCATGGGTGAAAGTCCTGTGTTTGTTTGACCCTCTTTAAGCAGACTGTCACACACTCTTATTTACTATGTCCGATGCACTGAGCGTCTAATAATGACGCGGGTGGGTTTACATCAGAGTTAGACGAGAGTCCAGGCCGTTGCATACAGATACTAAAAGGTGCCTTAGACGCCGAGGAGCACTGACGTGTCGGTATCTGACGAGCTGGAATAGGTTTTTTAAAAAAAAGCTGGTTTTGCCATAGTGGCAAAATATGAACAGTAGGAATGAGATGACGTTGCTGCAGCGCTGTGAGACGAGCTTCCTGCAGGGCTTTCAAAGATAACACAGCTTTTTGCCTTTTTTTTGCCTTTTTTTTGCTTTTTTTCAGCGCTCAGCCCTACTAGCTAGCTTGCTAACTTCACCACTTGACTCTTTGGTCAGGATTATTGAAATGAAGCAACCATGAGAAGGTTTATTATTTTGGATGGGAATAGTCAACGCCGGATGAAGCATGTGACAGGAGAGGTACATAGTTAGAGAACCACTGGAGGACATGATAAACAATCCCCATCAGGGCTGCCAACGTGTTATTGCCCCAACATATAACCACATTATGAGATAACGATGTCAAAAAAGTCCAAACTGCCTTTTTCGGGTGGCAATGACGTCCTCAAACTGACAGGTATGGCTTCCTGTGAAAACCACAGTTTTATTTTTACATTCGAAAAGGAGGAAATGACAGAGGCGTTTGAGGAGGACATGTACATCTCCTGCAAGTGTCTGACAGCCAGGAAAGTCTCCGGTACTTGAAGGCCACTCTTCCCCACACACAGAGACATATTTTAATAGTTATATGACTGAATGTCTCAGCACTACACACACACTAATGCAAGTATTTCTATTTTTAATCCACAACAATGTCTGCGCCTATCTGATTAATGTGATCTGGCAATCACATTAAATGCAATTTTAGGACTTTTTAGTTCCCTCCATTGAGTTTGAAGTTATCTTTTCCTCTTCTGTCCAATCTAGAAGAGCACAAATGTGGACCTCCCACAGTGGATTATTAAAAACAAAGACAGGGCCATATTTACGCATTAATTGCCGCTGACCACCCAGAGGTATTTGATATCACATAACATGACCTTTTGCAATGAGTGGGACAGCTGATGGACGGACCACTGTGTGTTTCCCCAACAAGAGTCCCGTGTCACTGCAGACCCCGAAGGCGTGATCGGCCCCAGAGCTGTGGGTATATACGACCGCATTGCGGTGCGTCGTGGTCAGTGCGATCGCCGTCTCCATCGTGATCAGCAGTAGAAGAAGAAGCGGTGGTCTGATCACAGGTCCACACACGAGCTGGAGGGGAAACTGAAGACGAAACATTTGCAACAGCCTTCCCCACAACTCCCACAAAAACGGTGCTTAATGAGCTTAATGGATTAGAGACGCTCCACAAACAACATGCATAAGAATGCTCTTCAAATCTTTTGTCACTATTCGCTGGATCTTGAATGTTATTATTATCGCTGTTGGAACTCTCATCCTCTCAAATCATTTCCTTGCTCACTTGACCTTAAGGGAAATGTCCTTTCTGCCACTATGGCTTCACAAAGTTGTGACTCTTGTTACCTGCATGAATGTGGAATCAATCCGGACGTTGGGAGAAGGAATGGGTGGAATGCAAGGTCCGTAGACGAGGAGGGGGGGGGCGGGGGGGGGGCAATCGAGCCTTCGGTAATCACAACACAGATGTTTTGAGGACCCTCTCTTTTTGACGGATGTCAGAGCTCACGCGGGGAAACATAAAACAGTCATCTTCAGGGGAGACGATAAGTCTTTGCGGGGGGTGGGGGGGGGGTTGTTTAGTTTGAAGGAGGGGGTCAGATGTCAGAAGCATCAGCTTATCCCTTCTTTTGTTTAAAGCTTTTCAGCATCTCACAAGTTGTGGAACGACTTTCGGATGAGTGTGTTTTTGCAATCCTGTCAAATCTATCGACCGGGACTAATAGCCGGCGCTGCTTTTCCTGGTTACTAAGGGAACCGCTGAGCTCCCCAGAACCATCCCGTCCCCATATTTGGAGGGCTGGCGTGTCATATCCAGGGTGACACAGTATGATTAACCACTCAGAGGTCTTTAAGAGGAGGACAGGAGCTCATTATCTCTTGCAGATTGCTCCGTATGCAAAGGCATTCATAAAACTTTAACTTTTTCATTTTCCATCTGAAAGCTGTTCCTAACTGTTTTCCTGTCATCTCCATCTTGTATCTTCTCATATGCATTATTTTATATCATACTATGTAGATATTTGGGTAAAAAGGTCACGTTTTTTAGCTTTTTTTGCGAAGCGAATGGAATCTTATTTGTCACGTGTCCAAACCCATCCATCGGAAACTCGTTTGACCCCAGATTCTCTTTAAGTCACGCAAGATGTTCATCTCTTCTCGGTTTTTCAGCAAATTTGTAAGAATGACTAAATTGAGATCTGTTATCAACAGAACTGGCCTCTGTTCAACAAAGAAATAGGTCAGGACGCCGGAGTGCTGCATGCCTTCTCAGCAATTTTCGCGAGAACAAGTAATACTTATTCCTCCTGTCCTAAGTGGAAAGGCCAAATTGTCTTATTTTCAGTCCGAGGCTGAACATGCTGAAGCCCCTTTGCTCTAGTGGCCTTATCTCACCTCCTGACTGGAGCTGCTGGATGTGTCACCGCCTGGTTTAAAGTCAGCACGCAGGAGATTCCACAGATACTCGTACAGTAAGCTGAAAGTAACATTGTTTAAAAAAAACAATTCCCACACTTCAACCAGGAAAGTATTGCAAAGTATAAAGTGAAGAAATGTGACTCGTTGCGAAGTATTATTCGGAGAATGTGGGTTCCGTAATTAAAACAGGCTTCAAAGTGAATCAATCTGCAGAAGGGTAAAAGGTTCTCACTCTCCACTTTACCATCAAAGGCCCCCTGAGGTTTGTGGCGGTGGGTGGGAGGTAAACAGTCTTCTCCCCATCTCTTGGGAATACACAAATAAACACACTCACAGACACACACTAACGCGAACCATTTGAGCCTCAGAGCAGTATTAATTGGGTTACATCAAAGGCCAAGGACAGCATGCAGGGAGCATATGGCTGCTTTCTTTTTGTGCTTATTTTTTACAGTCGTTTTTTTTTAAAAAAACTGATGAATTAGAAAACATTTGTTTCTCAGATGCATGTTGTAATGTAGGTGGAAAGGAAAAGCCATAGCACCACCAAATATATGGAGATAATGACAATGAGTTGGAGTAAATGAAAGCTCATGAGATCTTCTATTATCTCGCTAAACTTTGAGGGAACCGGAGGGAAAAGGTCAAGGAGTCACCGAAAGTATTCAAATCGGCCCTCTGAACGTGACAACTGAACACAAACTGCAGAGCAATCGGGCCATTTGTTTTTGTTCTGTCAGACTATACGTCGCTGGCCGAGTGAGACGCTCTGAATGAGATGTCAAGAGTCGCACAAGGAGTTAGAGATCCTCCCCTGGGGGACCCGGATACTGAGTTTCACAGCAGCCTGTTCAGCAGTCATTGAGATATTCTGCTTTGGTCCAAAATGTTGGGACAGCTTCATCGGCCATTACTTTGTTGGGCAAATAAATAAAACAAACAAGTGTTAAAGATACCGATTTTCAGTTAAGAGTCTAAGCTTTTGTGGCCTCTGAACACGCTCCGTTGCACAGCTTTTATTTCATTTTACACCCTGAACTTTGCAGCAATGCATGCGCTCATTGCAACAGGAAGCACCTGGCCAGAGATGGCAGGGAGGACCATTAACGATAGATGTTGAAATATTGTTTGTCTTTCGGACCAAAATGACGTCTTTCTCCGTCTCCTGCCCCGGTGGCAGGTGGGGGGCAGATTAACGTGGCCCGCGGCCCGTGGCCCGTCTGCCTGAGAATCAGACATCCGGAAGATCCGATCTGGTTTTGGCGGCGGGACCGAACCCCATGATGAGCTTTAAAAACAGAGTTCAGCGAGAAGTGAAGTTCATGCAGTTGATGAAAGTGTCGTTGTGTTGGGAGGCCCGAGGCCAGAGCACCGCGCGGTGGATCGACTCCTGCCGGTAGTAGACAGCATCAAGGCGTAGACTTTGGGAAGATGCCAACACCCGCAAGAAACTAAGGGAAGTCTTCATCATGTTTAAGCAATTAGCTACACCTACAAGGCTGATGCTGACAAGTATTTCCTGTGGGAAAACAGGAAATACTTGTTATACCAAACAAGGATTTTTCTTTTTTTTCTTCTTCTTTTTTTTAGTAATGGGGTTGCATTTTAGGGAGAAATGAAGATGTACAATGAAAAAAAAAAAAAAAAAGAAAAGGAAATTCCAAACGCATTCTCTTGACAGCGTAGAGAATCAACACAGATGTCCAAACCTTTACTCCCCGACCCAACGCGCTCGTGATCACTTATTCTTCTTCTTTTTCTATTTTTTTTTTTTATCCGCTCACTACCTTCCACAAATATTGTTCCCATCCCAGAGTTTGATAATAGTAATAAAAAAAAAACCCCGCTCTGGCGCAACCAAGTCCCTCTTTCCAGCCGCGCGCACAGCCGAGCGTCTCCCGTCGAAATAACGGCGCGCACGGCGCATTTACAGGCATCTGCTAATGCCATCGAAGGCTTTTATCTCAACCGATCGCTTGCTAAGCCGCGTCTACGTGGCAGGTATACTTTTTTGATGATGTAAAGATGCCCACACAACCGTGCGTGCACGAGGAGACGCGCTTTAAATGCGCCAAAGGAAGAAAAACACATTTATAAGGATTCTTTCAATGAGGATTATGCGCTGAAATACTTACTGTGTTTCCGACGTTCCTGGAGGTCCAACTCAAGCTTGATTTCGTGTTGCCTGAAATTCCTCCCCAACAGACAACTCCTAGAGAGACTGCGCAACTCTTGTGTCAAAGTCGCAGCGGTGCAATAAAAGACTCCAAATCCAAAATGCAGCCAGGTAACCCTTTCATTTTATGTCCGTGCAGAAAATACCTCTTCCGATGTGTTTTCTTGTTGTCTTTGTTGTTGTTGTTGTTGTTTGTCCCCCCCGCACCGGCGTATCCCTGTTTTTCCAACTTGTTTTATTGATTTGTTTTCAGATGAAGTCGCCTTGATGCTCTCTGCTGCGTCTCCGTGCCTCTCTGCGCTGGCGCGGCGGCTCTGCCAAGCTCTCTCTCTCTCTCTCTCTCTCTCTCTCTCTCTCTCTCTCTCTCTCTCTCTCTCTCTCTCTCTCTCTCTCTTTCTCTCTCTCTGACCGAACGACTGCCGTACACACTCTGCAGGAGAGGACCTTTTGTCTGCACGTGACGTCACTCTCTCATACGCGCACACGCACACACACACACACACGCACAGAGCAAAAAATAAATAAAAATGAATGAAGACTGGCATTGAAATTTGAATCTAAATCTTATTTTTCCCGTAGAAATCCTTTTCACTGCAAACCAACGAAAGCACCCGATTTTTTTAAGTTCCCAACACAGAAGACAGGTGAAACAAGTGCATTTAGTTCAAGCCTTTCACATTTCCTCCCACTCATCTTGTAGGAAATAAATGACATCTCAGGATGTAAATGCCCTCTTTCCCCGAGACATTTCTTTTAGCGTTCGGGAGTCGAGAGTTGTTCTTTTTCCCCTCAGTGCCTAATTGGAAACACATTTTTTTTCAGCAACTTGTTAAGAGAGAGAGAGAGAGAGAGAGAGAGAGAGAGAGAGAGAGAGAGGAGGGAAGCAGAGTGAGAAAAAAAAGAGAGAGCGACCGACACTGAGGGACTCAAAGACATATTGTATTCCTCCCCAATTAACCCTCCACAGAACATACTGGAAATATTTCCTCCCGTCTGCCAGCGCTGGTGTCCAAGTGAAGCTTTCGAGCTTCTCGGGTTATGAGAAAGCGTTCGGTAGGGACAGCAACGTCTGCCAACTTTACACCATCTGTGAACACTTAGCGAGGTGTTTGTCATAAAAAAAAAATATATAAAAACAACCGCCGCCGCGGCTGGGGAATGAAATGAAGTGTCAAAGCCACGATACGTCCAACAGTAGAACATTTTCTCATTTGTCTCAATTAGATGAATATGTTATATGTTGAGTGTTATTTAGGAGCAGTTTTCCAGGTGAGGCACAATAATGTTGCCTCTGTGTCCTCAAGACATCCCCCAGACACCCAGGGGCATAAGGCCTCTCATGAAGCTGGGATGACACAACATTTGACCCTAAAAAGGCCTGACTCAGCATAATGTGGAGCGTCACCCAGACATTCCTCGCTTCCAGCTTCTACATTTCGAGGATTTGCCGGTTTTCTTTGTCTTGTGTGATACGACACAAGATATTTGATGAGGTCTTCAGGATATTGTGACTATTTTGCCACATTTATGAGACCAAACGATAGATTTAGTAAGAAAGAAAAAAAAAAATAAGGAAAAGTGACTGAAGGCTGAGCATGTCCGATTACTTTTCTTTCTTTTTATGCCTATCGACAACATCGGTGGGTTGCGGCTTGGGTTAAGAAAAACTGAAAGACAGAAAAAGTTATTCGTCCTTTTCTTTCCAAAACAACCAATGAGAGCGGTGTCTGGTTCAGGCTGGGGGAAAGGCCGCCGTTTATTTTAGATTTACTTTCTCA
This sequence comes from Ophiodon elongatus, assembly GCA_016806645.1. Lineage (NCBI taxonomy): Eukaryota > Metazoa > Chordata > Actinopteri > Perciformes > Hexagrammidae > Ophiodon > Ophiodon elongatus. The sequence goes on from JACSYO010002077.1 coordinate 588,375, forward strand.
AAAAAAAAATGACTTGGTTGGATTTAGGAAAAGATTGTGGTATGACTTAGGCCATGTCCAAACGTAGTGGTGTGGACTACATTTGTAAACATAGCAACGCTTATCTTTAGCTACGTTTACACGGGGGTTACCTCCTGGTGTGGGCAGGCGGAACCGCATACGTTTGGAGACGATGACGTAGCCACCCACGTTCGCTACTTGATTGGGTCTTAGCAGTCACAACGTGTCCCTTCCCTGATTCGTCACGCCCCGGTCACGTGACACCTTTTCCCGGAAGAACACAAACAACAACAGCCTTGACTACCGATCCACTACTGGTGGTTAATCTCACATGGATAACTGATTACAGGCGTTGCCGACCTTGTTCTAAGGTAAAATAAGTTTACTTAGTTTCACACGGGACAGGAACAGCGGTCACCTGGGTGAACGTCCTGTGTTTGTTTGACCCGTCCATCCTTCATGGTCTTTTTTGCTCCTTATACTACAGCAGTTGGTCTGATTGGCTAATAATGATGCTAAAGGGACCCTCAGTAGGTATCAGAGGCCTCCAGGGAACTGACCAGGCAGCGAGTTGGATTGGTGTGTGTTCAACGCAGAGTCTGACATTTAAAGTGGCCATTAAAAATGTTGCGGCTGATGGGAAATCTAAAAATCACCCACATCTCTATTACAACCATAAAATGTAGCCAGACTTCAGTATCTGGTTTCCCTGCCACCCACACCGATATTCACAGGAGCTGATTCCCATACAACCTCGCGGTTCCGTCTTCGCCCCTTTTAAGGGAAGAGCACGGCATCGCTACGTGGAATAAAAAGAAGGCGAAACAGAAAATTCAAAGATACTCACTTGGAAAGACATGTTGCATGCAGTCACTTGTGGAGGCGGGCAGACTCCCAAGACGGGTCAGGAATGAGAGGAGCCACACAGAGAACCAGCAGTGGGGAAATCTGTTTGCTTTGAGTTGGTCCAAAATACTTGTACGACCGCCATGATGCATTTGTGCTCTTGTTGTGATAGAAGCTTCTACTAATTCACACCAGTCTGACAGACCAAATATAAACCGTGGTGTCCCACAATGGAAAGCAAACATCTACCAGTTGGCCGAAGGAGAATCCCACCTACCATACAAAGGGGTCTAAGACTCAGGCTTACATGGCCGCAGGCAGATGGCTGCTTGTTTTGTATATATGCTGTTTATATATAACGATCTACTTTGAAGATTAATATTGTGATTTGTTTATAGTGCGACTTTAACCAGAACATGTTTTTCAGCAACCAGTTTCTTTTATTAGACGTCACTGCATCCCCTTTTTGATACAATCTCTCTGTCATGTACGCGTCCTGTTGCCTTTTTCATGTTACTGTGGTGAACATAGTGTTCGCTGTAGAACTTTATTTGACACAAGCTGTTTCTTTGAGACTTTTGTTTTCGCGACTAGTCGCTAGTGCCCGTCAAAATATCTGTGGGGGAGGGCCAAAGCTCAGAAGGTTATCAGCAAGGTCGTTGCACGTGGTTCCCGTCACTGTTTTTGGGCACGTGGGAGGTTTGGACCGTATCTTTTATTGCAACTGAGCAAGGGTTGGGTCAAACACTGGGCTGTGATGGGCCAATGGTGGCGACACACTGGAGCCATCTAGCCACACTAGAGGACCAGTGGTTCTACGCAATCACCAGTTACAACCCTTACAACACACAGCCTACTGTTTGCTAGCTAGCGGTGGTGTTCTGGCCATCTGGCATACCGGTACAAATCCCAGCAGGTGGACCATCAAAAAAGTCCACAATGTTTTTACCTGCCTGTCTCCTGTTACGCCCATTCAAGTTAGCATAGGGTTAAACCATGCACATTTGTAATCAACCCTCACCAATGATTGGCTGTGGTTTCAGAGCCTTCAGAGGACGCCCCAGCATTTCAAAGCAGAGATTAATTTTACGATTTTTAAACCTTATTTTGTATATTACAAATTCTTCAACCATTCAAATTTGGGTGGGTGATTAAAAACACATTCATTTTTGTGGTGTGACAAACTCAGAAAACACATTTATTTTTGCTTCACCAGGTAAACACAATCCACAAGTGTTTTTTTTTTTTTTTTTTAAATGTGTCACACCCACTGGGTTGTACTCCATCTGGTAGCATTTACTGAAGTGTTTGTAGGAAACCAACCAACTTAATTGTAGGAATGGAAGTGAAGAGCAGAGACTACCACTCTGTATCTCCAGGCTGGTATTCTGATCACTTTGTCCTGTTTTTTACTTGGTGGATATTCTTTTCCGCATCAAACCATCAAATGGTATGGAGTAAAAATGACGCTTGATAAAACATTTGTATGATAATCAGGAGTCTGTTAAGGGAAATTCACGTACCATTTATCCAGTTGCTCTTTGATGAAGATATTTGATAGGAAGAGAGAGAAACCTTTCAAAATAATTTTACAATTTGAAAACACAGTTTCTGAAAATAGTAAAAAAACAGTAAATATCCTGCCTGGGTGCTTTCTCTACACCCCGACTACCTGCAACGTTGTGTGAAGTAGTTTTTAAAAGATATTTCACATAGAAAGGCTCGAAACAACAACAGAAAAAGAAGATAAACATTATTATTTATTTGTATCCATGCTTTTTTGACCAAATACCTGCAAAACGAATGATATTTCAATCAGCCTGTTAGCATTGTCAGCATGTTAGCATGCTTGCATTAGCATTGAGCTAAGTACAGCCTCACAGATCCGCTCGAGTGGCCAGTCTGTATATTGAATATGACAAATAAAGACTAAATATATATGTGGACATGCTAATCTGGCAGAGCTGTTCAACACTGTAGGCCACTGGGAGAGAAATGTCGTATTTGCCTGGAGCAAACCCCGTCTCCATGTGACATTTAGTCATGTAGATAAGGGAGGCTTGAAGCTTTGAATATGAGATATGTGTATTTAAGCAGACAAAGGACCTCTTCTTGAGCGTGAGCTGCACTGCCACAACCCCAGCTCTGTGTCCCAATACAAAAGCCCTTTAAGTTCTTTCAGCGTTTACAAGGCAGGTAAAGATCAGTGTCGGTGGGGAGATAGGATCGGGCGATCGGAGATTTGAATTCGCTCCGAGGTTCTGGACGTCTCGACAGCGGAGAGAAGGGAGACGGAGGCACGGGGCCTTTTTGTTTTTTTTCTTCCAAAGCAGAGCTCAATTTCAGCCGTGGAGCCGGAGAGAGAAAGAGGCCGAGGGGTTAGGTCGGGTGAGATTGAGGAAATGGAAGAAAAAGTAGAAAGGGGCGGGGTCGGGGGGAGAAAAGGCTACATAAACAGCTTGGGGGCAGGGAGATGAATTACATCACAAAATAAACAAAACTCTTAGCTAGGTGCGTGGAAAGAGGTGATAATGAGATCGTGTTGATGTAGATACAATAAGCTTGGATATATGAATGCAACACGACAACGACGAGAAAGAAAGTAACGGACAAAACAAAGGTTTATTGCTCAATGCGCAGTTTCTATTGTTCTTCATTCATTTTGGTGCTAAGCAACAAAATGGATAGTTTACAAGTGTTGACAGAGAGGACTGCCTGTCCACAGGAGGAGACTTTGCTCCGTTTTATTGACGAATAAAAGCACATCGAAATACTTGAAACCCCTTTTTCCAAATGTAGTAAACCTCTCCGAAGGTCCACCTTTCCTCTCCTCTCACACACGCTGCTCCTCTGACTCTGAGACTTTTTTTTATTGTCACTGTTACAATCCGACAGTCTGAAAAGGACCCGGACCAGATGCCCCCGGTGACAGTAAGACTGAGCAGGGAAGAGCTACGAGGTGGAGGTGACGGATGAGCCACGGTGACCTCCTTCTGTCTGAGGTGGTGACACGTGCTGCTAATGGGCTTCTGGTGATGAAGAGCTCCTCTTTGTAATGGACTCTTGCGTAGTGGTTTACAGCCTCCCCTGCCATCACTGGGTCTTAAAGGGACCCGGTGTTGTCGTCATTGTAAAAAAAAAAAAAAAAAAAAAAGAAGGAATTTCGCAACATCCGACAGCTAGCGTTTCACTGTCCAACGGCTACGGACTCTAAGGGCCCCTTTTTACAGCGTGATGCTATGTGATGATAATTTATAAAAAAAATTAACATACAAAACACACACACACACACATCAATATGCATAATATATATATATATAAAATATTTTTACCTCGCTGATCACTGAAACACACTTCCTTCAAAAGGCGACGGAACCAAGATAAATCCCTCAAAGCCGCCTTGGTTAGTCTCTCCCCCGTTACAGCGATCACAAACTCCGCCGCGAGCCACCGGGGCTCACAATTTAGCGTGTTAGCGAGTGTGTAAGTGTGTGAATAGGGAAGCAAAATGACAGAGGGAAAAAAGTTAAGGTCATTGGGGAATGTCAATATAATTTTCCTCACATCTATTATGAGATTACAAAGAAAAAACATTTCATTCCAAGAAACTTCAGCAAACACGTTGCAGCTCGTGACCTCGAAGCTTTCAGATCATTTCCGCTTACAAAGTCGTGCATACCACAAGGGGAGGGGGTCGGGGGGGTAAAAAAACCTGCACACATGCGCAAACTTTGAGGCCGAATGCACCACGTGCGTAGCTTGTGTACGCACACACACACACACACGCACGCACACACACACACACACACTCAAATTAATGCTGTCCTGAAACCAGGTAAGCAAACACACAGTCACACACACAGAAAAAAAAGGCAATCAGGCAAGTAAGTAAGAGCGTAAATGCACACACACACACACACACACACACACACACACACACACACACACACACACACACACACACACACACACACACACACACACACACACACACAGGGCTCTTATGTGACAGCTGTTTGTTATTGAGTCTATGAGGTCAGCGAGGTCTGGTGTTTGTAGTGGCTCAGACTCCCAGTGTGGCATCAGGGTCTCTCTGTGTGTGTGTGTGTGTGTGTGTGTGTGTGTGTGTGTGTGTGTGTGTGTGTGTGTGTGTGTGTCCCCAGTAACGTAGTTGAATTTGAAACTGTATCTTTTTTCCCTCTTCCTTGGACTTGCATCAGCACAAAGTCAGCAGTTTCCGACCTTGAGAGAACAGACTTTCTTTCTTTTTTTTTTAAGAATAGTTTAGGGAAGTGCTCTTATTACCTTTAGCTTTTCTAAGACTGTTATCAATCTGTGCACCTAGATCTCTGCGAGAAATCAAGGAAGCTAATTCCCCCCCTCCCCTCCCCCCCAAAAAAACAATGAATGACAAACCACCCCTAATTAGTCTTCTTCTCCAAAAGAAACGGTGATGAAGTGTACAGCAATGTGTCAACATGCTGTCGGTGAAGACTTGGCTGTCTATTAGCTGTTTATATGCGATTCCAAACAGGAGTGAAAATGCTAAACAGTTCTCCACACTGCTCCCAGCCTTCTAACAGCAGGATTCCTCTCCAGCCTCCAGGAGATCAGACCGCAGGAACCTCAGCTCCAAACCTGTCGCTGACCTCCGACGCCGATCGGCTCGACTCAGTTGGGGCATTTTGTACTTTTGTATTTTTGCCTACCGAGTAATTCGAAGCAGGTCGTGTCTGAGCTAGGATGCTAATGTAGCCCCCCCCCCCCCCCCCCCAACTGGAGCAGTGCAGCATGAAGAGGCCATTACAGCTGACAGAAAGACCTTTTATTTGGAGAACTAAGCTCAGCTTCACATCAGGAACCAATTACTTTCAACTGCTTTCCTCAACACAAAAAAAAAAGCAGCTGGAGAACCCCCTAACCCACCCCCCTCAACCTTCTTCTGTGCCCCCCCCTCCCTCCATCCCTTCCAAAGCCAGCACCTCTCTTCCCTTATTCCTCCCTCTCTTTCTCCTTCTCCCGCTCGCTCGCTGGCAGCTCACTCTTCAGCTAACCCTCCTTTTCCTTCCTGTCTCCCTCTCTATCTGGTTTCACTCTTCTCTCCTCCACCCTTTCCTGCCTGCTAACCTTACTTTTTTTTATAAGGTCCCCCTCTAATTTTTTGCTTTTATTTTTTTCTCTCTCTCTCTCTCTAAATTTCTCACTCTGACAACCTTTCCTTGCCCCGGTGCCCGGCTCTTTCCACACCACCCGTCTGTTTCTCTTTCCAATCCCCGTCCCTTGTTAGCAGGAGACCCTAACCCCCCCCCCTCCCCCCTCCGGCGCCCCCCCCCAACCTCCAACCTCCAACTCTTGCTCCCTCTGCCTTTCACCAAGGTCCCTTTGTCTCCACTTTCTTCTTTCTCTCTCTCTCCTTACAGTTACACTCCCAAAAACAAAATCTAGTGATTAAAGATGATCATGGAGAATTTTGCCAAATAACACAACAGTGAAACGGAAGTCAGAGCCTCCTCTGTACTGTGCAAATGGCATATTTGAGCAGTGTCCAGTTACAAGAGGGATTTCAATCAAATCCTTCGCATTTGATTGGACCGCTAAAAAGAGGGTGGGCTTAGAGTTTAGTGCGATACGGAGCTGGAGGACTGTTGGCTCCACACACACACACACACACACACACACACCTCCCTCACCTGTTGTTAGATCCGGAGGAGGACGAGGGAGCGATGAAAGGGAGAGCCTGGCTCTGAGTACATGCAGATGAAAGTTTCAATCGAATGAATGAGAACTCAGCGACATTGTTTTGGAAATGAAAATAACATTTCTGCCCACCGATACCCAAGCACCCGTCTCCTCCCGTCTCCCTCTGTGTTGCTTTCTCGGCTCTCTGGAATCCGCACACAGTGAGGTTGTATAAGACTGAGAGCAGGACGGGTCATCAAAGCAAATTAATCCGTTTTACACGGGAGGGAAACGTACAAATGCTCTGATACCGACATGTATTTGTCATATAACGAGAGATAATTGAACAATTAACATAGGGCCACATGTTAAAAGGACATATAACAGAAATATATGATGGAATATGGTCGTCAGCGTATAACAGTCGCGCTAAGGCATCGAGAGCGTTCGGCGAATAAGACGCTCCGCACCTCGTGGCACAAGGATTCCACGTGCATTGCACAATTTGACATGTCTGAAAATGAATGCCATGCGAGCCGCGTGCAGGCCGCTGCAGACGCTGCTACATTTGTTCCGTTGTCATCTGCCATATTTACGCCAGGGACGTCTTCTTTTGACTCACGATCGTTCACGGCTCGGCCCAATGCCGCACTTTGGAGATGATATTCACACGGAAACATCACTAAATGAGCTCCTCCTCATTCATCAAACCTCGTGCATGCAGACCCTTTGCGACATGCAACTGGCTAATCATCACACCGTGTCCAGGATCACGCTCTTGTCTCTTTGTTTTCGTTTGTTGTGAAGCCTCTGGACCTGGAGGGGTTACATGTGACGAGTTCCTTTCAGCCAGGACATGTAACGGTTTGGAAACACGATCACAGCTCTCCTGCTGCGCAGCTGTAAGAATGTTATCTTAGCGTCTACTGAGGCAGTAGAAATGAAATACTGTAAAAAAAAAAAAGAAAAAAGGAATCCATATTTGTGTAATCCAATGGGCGTACAAGGGGTTTTGGTTCACATTTCACCTGTCAGCGACACCAAATTAGTGGAGGATTTCAATAAAACAAAGTTTGCATCGTAAAATCACAGGTTTACATATTGAAACATATTGAATCTGGTCCCACAGGCATGCATGCGGTCGGCGTTTCAACAACTGAGAATACGCATGCACCCACACACACACACACGCACACACACACACACACACACACACACACACACACACACTGAGCGGTGCCACGTCTGCGGTTAAAAGCCCAGTGGTGTGGTACCATGTAAACACGCCACTCAGTGGCATGGTTGTGGTAGCCCTCACACACTCGCTCCCTCCCTCCGTTTCTCTTCCTCCCTCACTCTCTCTCTCTCTCTCTCTCTCTCTGTCTTTCTGTTTTGTCCTTTTTTCCCCCCACGCTGCCACATTCCTGCTCCTGTGTCCCGCTCTCTATCTCACGCCGTCTCCTTCCACAGCGTCCAGTATCTCTGCGTCCACTCCTTCCTGATCGCGTCCGCAGGTTTCAGTTGAATTTTACAGATGTCCGTCGAAATCCAGATTCATCGACGACAGGGTTATTTCATCTGTATGAGTACAGTTCGCCACGATGTGGTGCATTTATAGTGTGTATCACATGTAGCGTTATGAACAGTAATATACAATGAGAATATGGTCTCACTAGCCGCATTTCCTTTGCCATATTTTTTTATTTGCATTTTGAAGTATCGCATGAAAAAAAGCTGTATGCAAAAAAAAAAAGAAAAAAAAAAGGTCAAATTAATTGAAACTTCCTCGACTGTGAGAAAAGGAGATGACGCTTGAAATGGATTATGGATTCGACTTTGAGGAAAAAATGCTGAATGCGAATATCTTAACGCTTGTGAGAAAAGTTTGCTTTCAGGGCTTTGAGTTAAGTTAAACCCAAGCCATGGTCTCTTCCTAAACCTAACCAAGTCCAGCCCAACCACATCCTTAAACCTGCCCAATTCAATAAAAACAGCCCCAATGATAACCTTTCCAGAAACCTGTGTAAAAACATAAAAGCATTACATGTGCAATAGAAAACCCATCATACGCTACAAAGCTTCATATCTGCATCATATAACTAAAGGTAAAATGTCAGATGGACAGGCTATCGCAACCCACAAAGGGTGCACTTAGACGACCAAATGCAAATTTGGTCGTCTAAGTGCAGGCAACGACGAACGAATGTCAAATACTTCTCAAATTAAATGAGTCAATGGTGAGTTTAATGATTCCGTTTATCCATAAAATGATTGCTTGTTTGCTAATACTGTTTTTATGGACTGCCTTCATGAAGCATCGAATTCGCAATCTTGGATTACAGCCTTCGCTAGATTGACTTTTTTTGCAACCCACGAACGGAAGTTACCAAATTTGGATTTGCAGAGGTGTGAAGTAGAAAGGGTAGCGACCTGTCAATCATACTGTAGCCCCGCCCCCAAAAACATACTCTGCTTTATGGTCTGTTTGACTCTAAATGGACCATAATTTACTAAATGAACATCATGCTGTATTGAAGAAGACTTGAAACTAGAGATTGAGACATAAACTCATGTTTACAATGTTTACTGAGGGAATAAATCAAGAGAGAAGTAGAGTCATCTTCTATAGACTTGTATTGTCTCCGGTGTGAAACCTGTTCTTAGTCTATAACTTCGGACCTAAAGACGCGATAGCCGAGTTCATTCACTCCAAACCAGTTGATGGAAACGCGCCCTCTCAGCATTTAATGTTTAGCTTCATTTTTAAAGGTTTCTTCCAATTTGCTTGACAACGAAATGGAAACTAAGTTAGTGACTGTAAAAGATTGTTCAATTTGTAGTAGTAAACACATGCATGTATGCTCTCACACACACGCACACACACACACACACACACACACACACACACACACACACACACTCCCCCGTAGGCTGACACACACACATACACATTCTTGGATAAAGAGCTATTTGTTTTAATGGCAGAGGGGAGGATGTGGATCTACCACCCATTGTGACGCTGTGCTGACTGCGGCGGTTCTCAGGCATTGTGTGAAGAAAATGAGCCCTTAAAACTCCACGTTAGAGACAATCGACTCTAAAAAGCCGCGTGTTCGAGCCACAGCAGCAGCTGGAGGTCCGTCGGTCCGCGCAGGTCCAAGACGAGGTAGTCCAAAACGAATCCCGGGTCAGTTTCGTTAAATTTTAAATAACGGACGAAATATCGAGCCAAATCTCCACAGTCAAGTTGTCCTCAGCTAGGCGAGCTGCCTAGATGGCAGGAATACAAACGCAATACATATATTGTCCAATTTGTCCAATTTAAACAGCCGAAGTTGACCAAACCCGGCGAAATGTGTAGAAGTTCCTCAGTTCTTCAGAGTATTTGACCAGTTTTTCTGTGAAAATCCCTTTTGTTGTTATTGGACGAGCTGATATCGTTCACATCAGCCAACTGAAATGCTGCAGGCTGCTTCAGAGCCACGTGCCGGCTTGTTCCCAAATGTGTTATTACAGAGTAAGAATAATGATCCAGACCCCAAGGGACAACTCTGTTAAAAAAAAAAAAAGAAAGAAAAACGGAAGGGAAGCTTTTATTATTTATATTATTTTATGAAAGAAGAGACTGTGCCTCTGTTTAGTGTTCCCCCCACTCTCAAGATCTGGTCACCAATTACACAAATGACTACCTTGTGTGCCCATGGCCGTATATCTCTAACAAATAAACAAGCCTGGGCCTTATCTACAAACCCTACAAAAACAAGCATGAACTTCATCTTTTAAAATAAATTTGAAAATGATTCAAAAACCAGATGCTACGCCATCACTGTGTGCCCTCAAGCGGTCCATAGATTATTTGGAAAAACCTCTTCCCGACTAACGTCTGGTTCAATCAATTCAATCGTTAATCCGCTTCAAAAAGACTGAACTATTGAACGTTAGTCAGGCCCTCAGGGAAATAAAGGTCACCAAGGTTATCTTTTAAGTGTCAAAGGTTTTACAACTGGAGACTTTCGACTCAGATTTTTTTCCAACGTGTTTGAGTTTTTACAGGTTTGTTTGGCAAAAGTTGAGATGCAATGTTGAAACGTGAACTCAAAGAAACATTTCAATATGAAGACAAGGTTACGAGGTTGTTTCATTGTCATTGTACAACAGGGTTGCGCAATGAAATGCAGATTGTAGTCCTATTTTGCTACATAACAACCCCCCCACTCCACCCAAAAAAAAAAGAAATACCATATGTGGAGGGTGGACGATTGTCTGTGAATATCCTTTGAGCTCTTTGCAGGCACCTCTTGTCACCAATATCACTGACGCTCTATCGATGGGTACCAGTGTTGTTCTGGGTGGTTTTAATCACCCGCTTCTTTTTTTTACTAAAATCAACCATCAGCTCCTTGGTTTTACTGGCGTTGAGCAAAAGTTTTTTTTTTCTCTGAGCAACCCTCTTCAAGATTGTTGATTTCCCTCATATGAAGTCTCGTCGTTGTTTGTAATCCGATCCATCTTTCACCTCCGTAAGAACCTAATAGACCGAGGCCTAACTCCACTCCAACTTCGTACCGACTACCTAACCATCATTTTAATGATACGCCTTCATTATATTAGGGTGGTGGTGCACCTCCGTCCAGATCTAGCAGAGCAGAGTTCAAAAGCTCATTTCGTTGGGGGTATCTTTTTTCTACTTGGGGGTTCGCCGAACGGCTTTCATGCTTAATGAGATGCGCAGCATGTGACGTCATCTCCATATAGTATGGGGTCTGAACTGCAGCGTGATGCAGGGCGCTGCCGCGAAAAAGACACGAATCACCTTTCACGAGAATGAAAAAAATGAAATCTAACGAAGCAAAAATGAAGCAAAAGCCCCTGCAGACACCCCTGTTCGGTCTTTGGTTACTGTACACAAGGGAAATAATTGGATTCAACAGCATAGTTGCATATATAACAGGAGAAAGAATCTAGTTACAAAAATAAATTCATTTCGGGCTCGGCTGGCGACACCCTGTTTATTCTATGGCGAAGTCAATGAAAGGCTGGCCCTCCTCTGCTGTTACTCAACTCTTTCAAAACCAAAGTCTCATCTTCATTTCATTCCAGTCCCCTTTGACTCCTATCTTGTAATGCCACATTCAGTTTGTCTTCCTCTCTTTCCACATCTTCCAATGCGTACCTGTCAGTGTTTCTATTACTCATTTCTTTTCTTATTGCTTTCACTCTCATTTCCCTCCCTCTCTCTCTGTTGTGGCTGTGTATACGTGTATAGTGCGTCTCCCCCGCAGTATGGTTAGTGTGATTTATAGGGAAGCTGCAGACTGTGGAGAGACTCTGGTTTCAGCTTTGAAGTCACGGCGACCACAGGACCTCTGGCTAACACACACACACACACACACACACACTCACAAAGGGAAAGCGAGAGAGAGAGAGAGAGAGACAGAGAGAGGACCTGTGGATTAAACACACACACTGTCAGTTCCTTTGCCAGAAACCTAAATGAGGGAGTCAGCAAAGGAGAGATGTGTCACACAGAGACAGCGAGCGAGTGAGAGACAGATGGCAGGGAGAAGTATACGGGAGGAAGGAGAGGAAAGATATAAGGACCCTAAAAAGGAGAGAGAGGGAGGGAGAGAGAGGGGGGAGAGAGGAAATGGTCCCTGCCCATCGAGGTAAAAGAACCCCTTGTCTGTTTCAACAAAGTCACATTTCAGCTCTCTTTAGTTCAGTCTCTTTAGGTCAGTCTCTTAAGTTCAGTCTCTTTAGTTCCGTCTCTTTAGTTCAGTCTCTTTAGTTCAGTCTCTTTAGCTCAGTCTCTTTAGTTCAGGCTCTTAAGTTCAGTCTCCTTAATTCAGTATCTTTAGTTCAGTCTCTTTAGGTCAGTCTCTTTAGTTCAGTCTCTTTAGTTCAGTCTCTTTAGGTCAGTCTCTTTAGTTCAGTCTCTTAAGTTCAGTCTCTTAAGTTCAGTCTCTTTAGTTCAGGCTCTTAAGTTCAGTCTCCTTAATTCAGTATCTTTAGTTCAGTCTCTTTAGGTCAGTCTCTTTAGTTCAGTCTCTTTAGTTCAGTCTCTTTAGGTCAGTCTCTTTAGTTCAGTCTCTTTAGTTCAGTCTCTTTAGTTCAGTCTCTTTAGTTCAGTCTCTTAAGTTCAGTCTCCTTAATTCAGTCTCTTTAGTTCAGTCTCTTTAGGTCAGTCTCTTTAGTTCAGTCTCTTTAGTTCAGTCTCTTTAGTTCAGTCTCTTTAGTTCAGTCTCTTAAGTTCAGTCTCTTAAGTTCAGTCTCTTTAGTTCAGTCTCTTTAGTTCAGCTCTAGGTCAGTCCTTTAGTTCAGTCTCTTTAGTTCAGCTCTAGTTCGCCCTTAAGTTCAGTCTCTTTAGTTCAGTCTCTTTAGTTCAGTCTCTTTAGTTCAGTCTCTTAAGTTCAGTCTCTTTAGTTCAGTCTCTTTAGTTCAGTCTCTTAAGTTCAGTCTCTTAGTTCAGTTTTAGTTTAGTCTCTGTTCAGTCTTTAGTCCGTCTCCTTAATTCAGTCTCTTTAGTTCAGTCTCTTTAGGTCAGTCTTTTAAGTTCAGTCTCTTTAGTTCGTCTCCTTAATTCAGTCTCTTTAGTTCAGTCTCTTTAGGTCAGTCTTTAAGTTCAGTCTTTAGTTCAGTCTCTTAGTTCAGTCTCTAGTTCAGCCTTTAGTTCAGTCTCTTTAGTTCAGTCTCTTTAGTTCAGTCTCTTTAGTTCAGTCTCTTTAGTTCAGTCTCTTAAGTTCAGTCTCTTTAGTTCAGTCTCTAGTTCAGTCTCTTTAGTTCAGTCTCTTTAGTTCAGTCTCTTAAGTTCAGTCTCTTTAGTTCAGTCTTTTTAACTCAGTCTCTTTAGTTCAGTCTCTTTAGTTCAGTCTCTAGTTCAGTCTCTTTAGGTCAGTCTCTTTAGGTCAGTCTCTTTAGTTCAGTCTCTAGTTCAGTCTCTTTAGGTCAGTCTCTTTAGGTCAGTCTCTTTAGTTCAGTCTCTTTAGGTCAGTCTCTTTAGGTCAGTCTCTTTAGTTCAGTCTCTAGTTCAGTCTCTTTAGGTCAGTCTCTTTAGGTCAGTCTCTTTAGTTCAGTCTCTTTAGGTCAGTCTCTTTAGGTCAGTCTCTTTAGTTCAGTCTCTAGTTAAGTCTCTTTAGGTCAGTCTCTTTAGGTCAGTCTCTTTAGGTCAGTCTCTTTAGTTCAGTCTCTAGTTCAGTCTCTTTAGGTCAGTCTCTTTAGGTCAGTCTCTTTAGGTCAGTCTCTAGTTCAGTCTCTTTAATTCAGTCTCTTTAGTTCAGTCTCTTTAGGTCAGTCTCTTTAGTTCAGTCTCTTTAGTTCAGTCACATATATATGTGTATATATATATATATATACACATATATATATAATTATATATATATATCTGTATATATACATACACACACACACGTATATATGTATATATATACACATATACACATATATATATCGAGGAGACCGGTGTCCTAAATTGTTGTTTTTTGTTTTGTTTTCTGAGGTTACATTAGTAACATGTGACACACGTTTTACTGTTACATGGTTAACAAACCATTGATGTTTTCCTGAAATAAAATGACACACAGAGATGTTGTGCTGTTGAGTTA
>JACSYO010002077.1:607500-627500 GCA_016806645.1 Ophiodon elongatus
TCCGGCAAAAAGATCTATGTCGTTAAAATAAATAAAAATGTTCAGTCATTCTCTGGGAAAGGGGGAATTGTTTCTTTTGTTTTTTTCAATTTTGGACGAATGTTTTCTGTTCAGCAGCGAGTCATGTGGCTCATGGCGGCAGCTGAAGTTGCGCTAAAATAATCCACTTTTCTCTCATTACTCTCTGTAGTGGCCATTTGTCATATAAATAATAATAAAAAAAAAACTAAATCAAAGGGCCACTGACGCACCATGGGTTATGGTTTGACGCAGGCAAAATAAACGCATTTTCCACCTGATTCTGATTTTCTTATTATTTATTTAAAAAACGAACAAAACAAAAGAACAAAAAGAACTCTTAACGCTGCTTCTCATGTATTGGTAAAAAAAACAAAAAAAAACATGAGCCCACCCAGGTGCATTCTGGTCCTACACCTGCCTGCTCCTAATTATAAAACCCAGGTGCCCACAGCTTCACCCAATTAGTGAGCAACAAACAAACTATCAAAAGAAAAAGCCATCCTAATACATCAAAAATCAACCTAAACAAGTAAACACCCAAACTAACCAAACAATACTTGTAATAAATACTAACATTAAATAAATAGCTCCAACACTCTCAACACGTACACGGTCGTCCAAGAGAACCGGGTTCATATCTATGTTCTCTGTGTCCTAATGTTCTTGGTATAAACTCACATCGTGGGAGATTGGGGAGGGCTGTCTTCACATTTTGAGATCGCAGACGAATGAAGGGAGGTTCACGTGTCGGATGCAGTGTTTGAACGGTGGTTCAGCCGCTGTGGAGATATCAATGTCTGAAGAAACCAAAAAAGGAAGAGGGTCTGGCCTGTGGATGTGAGGGCGTATAGGTCTCAAGAAGAATGACATCATGCGCTCTGAGCCGTAGGTGGATGATTTTAACATTCCACCTCGAGAAGCATAGGGCTCTTCAACGTGTCGTTTGAAAGTGGGGGAGCGTGGGACGCCTGGAGCTTGGATACGCACCCAGAAAGACGTTGGTTCCATCCATGTGTTTTGCAAAATTGTACTTCTTCCTTTGGCAGTTGGTCAGTTATGGAACAGCTTCAGGGGCATCATCAAGGCCCAATACACATCTGCATGTTATCGGGGGAAAACCAAGACGGCTCCCAATCGCATTTGTGATCCGGCGAACAGAAATATGAGTATAAGTGTAAGAGAAATGTATTAAATTGTATCAGCGTTTTATCCACCAGACGTTAGACCCTGGTAATGGACAGTGTGAATAGGGCAGAAGCATGCACATGATTGCAACGGGGGAAATATTTCTCCTCAATGTATGAAAGAGGGATAGACAGAGGCTTATGTATTTGCTTATGTATTTGTGTGTGTGTGTGTGTGTGTGTGTGTGTGTGTGTGTGTGTGTGTGTGTGTGCGCGTGCGTGTTGTGCTGTACGCGTCTCCGCGGCCATCTGTATTCATCATTATCTTCGTCACACCAGCGACTCTTAGCCTTCCTCCCTTTTCCTCTTTTATTTGGTGCATCTTGTTTGTTAATGTGTGAGTGAGGGTTGTCCATTAAGGTTAGGTAGTAATTTAAACATTTAAATCTACACATAAATACACAAATACTGTAACAAATATCCCTATAAATATATATGTATATTTATATACATAAACAAAAATACATCTCAAAAAGGGGAGCAAGAGAGGAGGAGGGGGGATAAAAAAAAGAGAGTAATAATAGCAACAATTCAAGTAGAAGTAAAATAAAAACACAGATGTGGGAGCGTGTGAAAGGTGTCATTGTCACGAGTCCTTTCAGAGCCCTCGTGATGATTTCATTGCACTCACAGTACAACGAAATATCTCCGATTTTTCCAATTAAGATCTCGGCGTTTACTTTGGTGAGCAACGTGACCGCGACGGTGGCCAAAGCAATGAAAACGAGAGCTGAGCTTTGTTATATCCGTTTTCCGTTGAATCACCGGCCCTGTATGTAAAAACGATATGACTTCACCCCGTCTGCTGGTGGGAACAACAACACGGTTACACTGATGGAGTTCACTGCTGCCACTACACAGGATCATGCGTGGGGGAGAGAGAGAGAGAGGGAGAAAGAGAGAGAGAGAGAGAGAGAGAGAGAGAGAGAGAGAGGGAGAGTTAGGCTCCAGAGTGGAAAACCAGGGTTTTGGGGAACATGATTTCCTGTGGAAACAGTGATGTCATGATGGTCTGTCTTTCGCCGTCTCTCGTGCACACACACACACACACACACACACACACACACACACACACACACACACAGACACACACACGCACACACACACACACGCACACACACACACGCACACAGGCATTGTCTGTGTAAATCAGGCTTTCTCTTGCACTCTGTTAATGTCATTAAAAAGCTGTCTATGTCAACTGTGCTGTGCGATGCATCATTTTATGGTGTTTTTTTGTTGTTTTTTAACTACAGTGGATGTGGAACAAGTTTGTCAGCGCAATTCATTTGGTCTGACTTTGAATCAGAACGAGAGAGTCTCACTTTGACGTGATCGAATACACCTAAAAGAACAAATTCACTGCTCTTTCACATATTTTATTCATTTTTGTTGCTTTTCTGATCACCTTGTGACCAAGTTTTATTTTCATTTTTATTTACAAATAACGCATGTGTGGACGAAACCAATGCCGGGTCACACAAGAAAGTGGCCATATTGATTCCGCCTTCTCAGTCATGACTTTAACCATTTATTCATTTATTTCACTTTTTTTTCTCCTCTGTGCAAAACATAAGACATACAAGTGCAACCATCTGAAAAAAATATTTTTTTTTGTTGAGTCATAATTTATCCCTGGAGTTCCTCCACACTGAAAGGATAGCCTACGTGTGTGTGTGTGGCACTGCGTCGCGATTCAATCCTCTGGTGTCTTCGTTTTTCTGACTAAAATATTGAATATCAGTCAAATCTGTCATTATGTCTGTGGGCTCCCACGTTTTTTTTTTAAAATCAGTTAATATTTGAAAACATAATATCTCAGGGCAGTGTGGGAAATAGCCACGAAATGCAAACCATCGGTTTCATATACAGGGACACGAATTGTTGGCATGACCAATAGCACTTTAGTAGGAAAACCATCATCATGGTTGGGCTGAAAATAACTGCATTGTTAGGCTTAGGCTTAAAACAAATGCTAGGGTTTGGGCAACAAAACCACTAAGTTAGGTTTAAGTAAGCCCTTTGTTTATTGGACCGGTCTCTAGAAGTGCAAGCGGAGAGCTGATGGGCAAATAAAGAACGTGCTCTCTACAGTCTTCAAGCAACCTCTCAGAGAGACACAACAACAAGCAGTGAACGCCTCATATCGGGGGCCCGCCCGGGACCTGGACTGGAGCCGGAGTCTGGATGGTCCGTGCATGTTCTCAGCCAGGAAGGCCGTCTCACTCAACCAGGTATCCTTCCTCCTAGGGAGGGTCGGAGAAGTGGTGACATTTCTCTATACAAGCCCCACAGCTGCTCATGTAGGGGCGTTCACGGTGTCAGATCTGGAGGGCGACGTTAAAGAATAAGGCTGATGAACTTTATTTTCTACACAGCCTCACGGCAGTTTATGAAATAGTCGAAAAAATCTATTGATTCGTGCACATGGACATGAATTTTCCACTTTTGTTTGCGTTACTCAGCACGACTTTCAAACTAATGTATTTTTTAATTGGAAGCATCTTTCATGACACTACGCAACAAAACGAATGTTAGGTTTAGGAAAAACATGGTTGGGCTTAAATTAAGGTTTAGGAAAACCACCATCAAGGCTTTGGTCTCGTGGTTGAAATCCTTTTTGTGTGTTTATGTACAGGAATCACTAGATTTCAATTTAGTGACAATTTCACAAACTGCAAACTGGGTTGATATTTTCTACCTGTTGAAAATAAAGCCATACGAAACTACCAAAAATCCCCATTACGTTAGTTAGCTTCTTTCTGACTTCCCTACCATGTGGCACTCGGCCCCATTTGTTACTTCTGAACATACAAGTCTTTAACATTGGGTCAGTATAAATTTCACAACATGTTTAGAAAATGTTACTCAAACAGGAGTTTATCATAAATTTGTTGGGGACTATTCACGGTAGTACACATTTGTGAGTATTTACAGCAGCCGTATGATGTGTGTGATATAAATAGATAATTCTTTTATTAAACTATAATAATTTTACATTTACATTATTTTAGTGGGGTTTGTTGTCAATAAGAAGAGTTATGAAATTCACCAGCCTTTGCCATGAGTTGAGCTAAATGCTAACGTCGGCATGCTAACAGCGGCAATGCTAACAGCGGCAATGCTTACAGGGGCAATGCTAACAGCGGCAATGCTAACAGCGGCAATGCTAACATGCTGATGTATATGTATAACGCTATTACCATTTTCACCATCTTAGTGTACCGCGTTAGCATGTTAACATTGGCTAGTTAGCACTTAGCACAACTTACAGCCGAGGCTCATCAGTTTTGCGGGTGTTTATTCATGAACGAGATATTGGGCAAAGTAACGCCTGATGATTTCATTACAATTCATTCCCTCGGGACCTCTGTCTGTTCCAAATTTCACGGCAATCCATCCAGCAGTTGAGATATTTCCGTCCGGACCGAAGTGGACCGACCGACCGACTGACCGCCATCACCCGAGAGCCGAGGCGCTAGCGGTGCTACAAACCTCTCCTGGGCTTCCTTTTCGTTGTGAAGGCCTTCGCTGCCAAGTGTTTTCAAAGAAACCGCATGCTGCTACTACTGGAAATATTTCTTGCATCTGTCAAGATTTTTCTTGGACAAGACACTTGCTCGTGAGAACAGCTAATATATATCCTTTTTACGACCTTGTTAGAGCTTTTACACACACGGCTGATCCCTAATGCTAATGGTAAAGACAACTCTTGGCTAGAAGCGGCCCCCGGATGGCCATTTGTGGTCAGAATATTTATTGATAACCCGGATCTGATCGACTTTTAAATTGGAGTTGATTTATGTGTCTGAAATTCACTTGAACTTCAGCGTAATAAATCCACATTTTATTGCTGGTGTTGTTGATGTGTAGTTTTCCCTTTGCTAGCTTTCCAACCTTTCGCCAGTGGAACCTCATTCGAGATGTCTTACCATTTTTTAAATGCAAAGTAATTTATATAAATGTCTGATGGGTAGTTATTCAGATCACATTTTTTTTTAAAACAGACGAATGGATTAAGAAAGTAGTTTCATTCATATGTGTGTGTGTGTGTGTGTGTGTGTGTGTGTGTGTGTGTGTGTGTGTGTGTGAGTGTGTGTGTTTTCGTTGTTAATCTGCTCCTTCCCTGTAGTACTAACCCAAACTGGCTCTACTTTTCCGTCCCGCCTCACTGGCACACATTCAGCTCACAGTCCACGACCTCTTGGTCTGTTTCTCCCGCTCACTGTTTTCCTCATCCCTGAAGTTTTTGGTTTATTTTGACTTTTATGCAATTCAGATGAATTTGCCTCGCTTTCTCTCTTTATTGCCGTATTTCATCCTAATTTGTTGACGTACGTCTCTTTAGCTTTCTTCCTCTGTTTTTTCTCCGCAGTTCTCATGTTTCTCCTCCACTGTTTTCATATATTTTTCCCCTCTTCGTCGGCTCCGTCTCTCGCCACACGCTTTCACCGCCGTCCGTCTCAGCTTTTATTTTCTCAAACGTAACGCCGTTTCACTCTCGCCTCCAGCTCATTTGAAAACACTCGCACACACCAACTGCTTTGTGAGTGTGCATGTCCATCCCTCAAAGCATCTGTGAGCATGTGTTTTTATGTGTATTTACGACTTACACGCTGACCCTTAACGCACAGTGCGTGTGTGTGTGTGTGTGTGTGCGTGCGTGTGTGTGTGTGTGTGTTCAGAGGGTACAAACTACGATTGTTCTCTCTGGGTGTTAGCTTTCGGGGCAGGAAGTGCACGTTTAGGTCAGTGGGGGGCGGAGGGGCGGGTGGGGGGGACATCTAGGCACGCTCAGTCTGACCACATCTGTTCAAATACCAGAGACCCTTAAAGTCACACAGGAAATACGTGCGCGTGCGTGCGTGCGTGCGTGCGCGTGTTTGCTACAGAAGCCGCTCTTTGTGAGCACAATTTATGAAAATATTTGACCTTTTCGCTGCTCAGAACGCGTTCCCACAATAAGTAACAGAGGGAAATGTGTCGTGTACCTGCAGTAATGCTGCTCCAAAAGGGCACAGGCGTTGAATAAACACATCATTATACAGCGCCATAGTTTTTCCTTTCATGCGCGCGGTATCAGAAGGGATACAATGGAGCTTTGTGTGGCGTAGCCACGGTACGAGTATTACAACATGACAATCTGCCACTGCTGTGGTTAGTGTTTGGTTAGGTGTGAGGCACGGAAATTATTTAAAGAATGAACGAAGATCTGGATTGGACAGGGACTGCACGGGGGTGTGGTGGCTAGTGCACTGTCGCCTCACAGCTTGCAAGAAGGGGCCGGGGTTCGTTACCCGGGCTGGACGGCCCCTCTGTGAGGAGTTTGCGTGCTCTCCCGGTGTGGGGTCAGCGTGGGGTTCTCTTTGGGTTCTCAGGGTTCCTCCCACAGCCTCGGTTCTAAATAGCGACCTCTCCAGGGTGAACCCTGCCTTGGCCTCAGTGTCAACTGGGAACGTTTCCAGCGGTTAAAGATAATGGATGGTGAGGACAGCCTCGATAATTGATGATGTTAAGCTTTGGACCAAAAATCGAAACGTTGGCGTCGGACATGAATCTTAAGGGAAGGAATCATCAGTATGGACATAATTCCGAAGAAAACTGGGCTGAAATGAAATTTCCATCTTTTGAAAAACACACTGAAATGAAATCCTCAGCTCTCCCATGATGTCAGTTGGATTCAGACAGCACTTGATCCGCCAGAGATTGATAGTTCAAATAAAGACTTCTTCATGCATGTATGAAGTACATAGTACCAGCCCAAAAGTAGAATAAGAATATTTTCTCTCAGGCCGACACACAATGAAACATTCTTTTTCTCTCTCTCTCTCTCTCTCTCTCTCTCTCTTTGTTTTTTTTTGTTTGGGTTTGTTTTCCATCCACTCTCATCCTGTAATGACTATTATGTCAGAATTGTGGTCTGGTATAGATTAAAGTCATGCTCCAGCAAATTGATATTGCACCACCATAAAGTTGAGGGACTCACAAGAGACGAGAGTAAAAACAATCAATAAATAAAAAGCATATATGTCCCGACCACAGACTGTATATAAGAAGTGGACGTAGTCGTCGTAACGTCACCCACTGGTTTCATCTTGGATTAAGGCTGTCACCATGTTTTATTTTCTGTAACCAATAAACAGAGGTTACCATATTTGGTGATGTAGAGGCGCCGTATACAGTTCTGGTGGCGTTCAGTGACCTGTCAATCACAGTAAGCCCGCCCTAAAGCATCCCCTCTTTATGGTCTGTTTGACTCTAAATGGACCATAATTTACTAAATGAACATCATGCTGTATTGAAGAAGACTTGAAACTAGAGATTGAGACATAAACTCATGTTTACAATGTTTACTGAGGGAATAAATCAAGAGAGAAGTAGAGTCATTTTCTATAGACTTCTATACAACCAGAGGAGTCGCCCCCTGGTGGTCAGGAGAGAGAATGCAGGTTTAACACATGAAGCTTTGACTTCTATACAACCAGAGGAGTCGCCCCCTGGTGGTCAGGAGAGAGAATGCAGCTTTAACACATGAAGCTTTGACTTCTATACAACCAGAGGAGTCGCCCCCTGGTGGTCAGGAGAGAGAATGCAGCTTTAACACATGAAGCTTTGACTTCTATACAACCAGAGGAGTCGCCCCCTGGTGGTCAGGAGAGAGAATGCAGCTTTAACACATGAAGCTTTGACTTCTACACAACCAGAGGAGTCGCCCCCTGGTGGTCAGGAGAGAGAATGCAGCTTTAACACATGAAGCTTTGACTTCTATACAACCAGAGGAGTCGCCCCCTGGTGGTCAGGAGAGAGAATGCAGCTTTAACACATGAAGCTTTGACTTCTATACAACCAGAGGAGTCGCCCCCTGGTGGTCAGGAGAGAGAATGCAGCTATAACACATGAAGCTTTGACTTCTATACAAACTGACTTATTTTTGCAACCGGAGGCGTCTCATCGGCTTCACTCGGCAGAACCAGAGGTTTCCGCCTGATCTCTACTCGGGTGAAGCTCACAAAACGCTGTATCCTACATTTCCCAGAATGCAACTTGATAGATTGTTTCATCAGACCCCACCACCCCCTGCCTGACAACCACTCACGTCTTTCAAACTCCACATCACAATCTGTCGCGTCCGAGCCAAGCTAACCCTGATGACCCCATGGTGACATCATCGGGGGTCTCACTACCTCACAGACCACAAAAGACATTACAAACAACCCTGCCACTCTAATTTGTGTTATTGTTCATATAGCACCGTCTGTAACACGAGCAAACTGACTGCTCCTGGTCGTCCAATGGGAAAGGACTGACGCGGGAGGTCGTGTGTTTGCATTTTTACTGCATGCTTCCAGGAGGTCAAGATACAGTTCAACCTTAGTGCATGCATCAGGAGAAAACAACTTATCTCAGATTTAGAAATATATATATATATATATATATATATATATATTTATATCCTCAGCAAAACGTTGAGTGTCTGACGTGCTGAAACTTTAAAACGTGCAGCCTCACTTAACTTTTTCAAATCACATTTGATGAGGCACCACATTGCACGTGTACAATATCACCTCTAACATAAACAGACGCAGACAGCCACAGACACACTGACACAGACACACACACACACACACACACACACACGCACACACACACACACACGCACACACACACCAGGCTGACTCATGGGCTTTTTGTGACGGCAGTAAAAAGGAGTCTGCTGCAAACACACACCCTGTTGATTAAGAGTCAGTTAAAGTGTCTGAGACGACGGGCACATGAGTGGAAGGGGGGGTTGAAGGGAAAGATTTTAGTAAAGAAGGATGATTGGAGGATGGGTGAGGGGGGGAGGGGAGGCTGGAGGAAAAGAGGAAATAAAACCAGTCAGTAAATGTTCCCATGTGTTGGCGGCCCCCTCAGCATCTTGCAGAAGTGAGGAGATGAAAAGCAAGGGATGGTGAGCAAAAAGGAGGGGGGGACAGTAACACCCCAGACCTCACTGTGACACTGTGAAGAGAAGGGGGGGAGGGGGGAGGGAAGGGAGGGGGGATGGCGAGGAGGTGATACGGCGGGAGATGAGAGCAAGGACTCGAAGGCAAACCGGGAGACGAGGAGGGATGGAGAGGAGAAGAGAAAGGGCTGCACTTTCCACAAATACAGAATTAAAACAAAAGCGGAGTGAGTCCCTGAGGTGGTTTCTCTCCTCCTCCCCCCACCCCCCCTGCCCCCCCCCCTCCTCCTCCCCCTCCTCCCCCTCCTCCTCCTCCTCCTCTGCCACGTTTTCAGGGGACAATCCGTCTATTCTTGGGGAAGAAAAGCCCGACAGCCAGACGGGAGCCGGGGAGAGACGGAGCATTAACTGGTAAACAGCGTACAGGAAAAGAAAGAAAGAAAAGAAAAAGATGCTGTCACATGGTACGATGCCAGCTACCATTCTCTGTTTCACTTGGTGAGGAAGAGCGATTGTGATTTAGGTCCCTGGAGGGCCCAGTTCCACTTCAACCACAGAGCCATATAACTGGAGAGTCATTGTCTGATTTGAGTCCTTTTTAGAGGTGACGAGACCCAAAAACTAAAAGCATCACCGTTATGAATAACTGATGATTGAAAGCGTGTTTTTGATGTTTTTACTGTGGAAATACACATTGTATTCTCTCATCAGCGTCAACACAAATCACGATTCCTTCTTGCACGTCATCACACTCTCCTCGCTGAGAGAGAAGCGATGTCTTTGGACAATAAGGACGTTGCTCGGCAACAATCCAGACATAAACGACCCCTTCTGCTGACGTTAATCATCTCGAAAGTGAAGACCCCTTAAATATGAAGTATGACATCTATGGTAGATGCAGCTATACATACGCCCTTCACTTCTTTTGAATGCGATGGAATGAGATCAATTCAGGAATGAAGAAAGGGAACGCTCATCAGATCAGCCTGATCCCTCCCCGTCCTCCTGCTTCTTCTCCGGCTTCCTAAAGCAAGATCCAAATAACACACACGAGTAAAGGTCTGATATATATATATATATATATATATATATATACATACATATATTTATGTATATACTTTTTCTGGTATTATTTATTTATTCTCTGTGATGTGTTTTTGTCTGTTGTGCACTGTGTCTATTGTTATCTGTATGAGTGTATCCCCACGAGGGATTAATAAAGTTTTCAATCAATCATTATATATTTATACATTTCTTTATTAACGTTGTATTGACACTATATATTTTAGTATTTATTTTATTCATTTTAATTGAGCAATAATTTCACAGAATATTCTCTCACCACTATTACAATATGTTATGGTACTTTGCATACTGCTTTTTGGATCGATTTATGCTTCATCCTTTAGTTTTATTCTAGTTTTGTGGTTTATTTTGAAGTTATTTATCATCTTTCAGCTCAACATGGAGCAGAATCGAAGCAATAATTAGGGCCTGAGTTGTAATGGCATGTTGAGCAACAATGTAATGGTCTCTGTCAGCCGGTTTAAAGAGACGCCAGCGAAATGGAAAGGAATTTGATCAGATTTATACCGTATTATATCTTATTACATTATCTGAATAGAGACTTCTGCTTGACGCCAGTTGTAAATTAATAAAAGACACAAAATGTCAACATTACAGTGAAAGCAGCATAATTAATCCACTGTTATAAAACACAATGTGAAACAAGTACGAGAGAGAGAGAGAGACAGAGAGAGACAGATAGAGAGAGAGAGAGAGAGAGAGACAGAGAGAGAGAGAGAGAGACAGAGAGAGAGAGACAGAGAGACAGACAGAGAGAGAGAGAGAGAGACAGAGAGAGAGAGACAGAGAGAGACAGAGAGAGAGAGAGAGAGAGAGAGAGAGAGACAGAGAGAGAGAGACAGAGAGACAGACAGAGACAGACAGAGAGAGAGAGAGACAGAGAGAGAGAGAGAGAGAATAGAGCCCTTTTGTTGAAGAGTCAGTAAATAAAGTAAATAACATATATTGGGCAACACCCATGTTGACCTTTACCTTATTTGATAAGCTGCTCCAGACCGCTCGTAATCACGTCTCACTTTGTATCTGCATTCATGTGCAAAGTGAGACGTGATTATGTAAATCAGCTTGGTATATTAAAGTCTCCAATCTCGAAGGGTGAAAAAATAGGGAGTGTTATTTACATTCTAACAAATTTATAATTTTTTAGGCCAACTAAGACGTTAGTTGGTCTAAAAAATATAAAGATAATAGAAAAAAAGTGGTAAATATAGTTCAACTGCCGAATATATCTATTTAAAATGAACACGTATACAAAAGCTGATCATGTTTATAATTCAGTACTGTGTGTGTGTGTGTGTGTGTGTGTGTGTGTGTCGTGTATCTGCGGTGGGACTGTCCCAGCCCAGAGTGTCGTTGCCACAGCTCACCACTGGGTGGAGCTGTTACTCAGCTGATGTTATTGGATCGCTCCCGCGTGTGTATGAAATCATCTACGTCACACATTTGGACTTGAGATAGGAGAGAGCTGTTTTCTATTTGACTTTTTCTTTTCTTTTGTGAACGTGTGTTGACATGAGGAATGCTCTGGTACACGTCCTGGATGGAGGGCAGGCTGACCCCAACGACCTCTGCAGGCCTGACAGCCCCTCGTGGTCCGGTCCCGTTTGGTGGCGGATCCAAACCAGACAGCGATGGACGTGCAGTTCAGTTCAAATTATTTTGCATTGGTCCAAATTACAAATTTGCCTCAGAGGGCTTTACAACCTGTACACATACAACCTTCTCTGTCCCGGGACCTCTCATCGGATCAGGAAAGACCCCCCAAAAACCCTTTAAGGGGGAGAAAAAGGGAAGAAACCTTCAGGAGAGCAACAGAGGAGGATCCCTGTACCAGGAGGGACAGAAGTAGATAGAACTCATACAGAAGGAACGTCCTGTAGCTGGTGAGGCCTCAGTGTGTCTCTGGCCTGGCTGTACAGGACCCTTTGGACCCACTTCCACAGGCCTCCTCCTTGCTGCCTGACTTTTAATATTTACTGGAATGTTTATATTGATCTAAAGGCGCGTGGTTGTTCAGATAACAAAAGGGCGAGGAAATCGAGAGTCCACGTCTAAATATAATCATATTTATATAATAATATAAATAAAGTACTGTTCGATTTCTTTCCAGTCTCCGACCTGACACTCACACTTTAGAAGGTGCTCCAAACTAAATGCAATTGCAATAAAACAAATATAAAAAAATCCCTTTTCTAGTATCCAAAATTAACATCAACATATATATGAAAAATGTTTATTTGTTTTACTTAGAAGTAGAGGGGCCTTTGAGGGGACAAATCCCATCAGGTCCTCGAGGCCGGCGGCTCACCGCACTGCGCTTTCACCGGGAACCAAATCCCATCAGCGGGACGCGACACCCGCTTCACAGCTGACGCGATTAGAGGCGTGTGCGCGTGAGGGAGTCTGCAATAAACAAACAAACACGCTCCTCCTCCCTCTCTCCCTCCCACCCACACACACACACCTTTTTCTTTTTTTTCCCTTTTTTTTTTATGAATGAATGCCTAAACCCTCGTGATCCGGCTCAGCCAATGAGCAGCTCGCAACCTGCACACCGCTCAACCCGCATCTCTGCTGCAACAAGAGGTCACTATAAACGGCCGCGAGCGCGGAGAGGAGAGGAGAGGAGAGGAGCGGACAGCCTGCAGCCCCCCCAGCTCAGCCCCCCCAGCTCAGCCCCCCCAGCCAGGCCTCTTCACAGAGACAACGGGAAATACTCGACGTGTGATTTATTTTATTTTTTTTCACCCGCAACTGACGCGCCATGCCGCTGAAAAACGGCAACACCGTGGCGGTGGAGAGACGCGTGGACCTGGCCTCGCTCTTCTGCATGATCGGGCGCCACGGTCCCGCCGTGGCTCTGGTCGTGATCGCGATGGTGTCCGTGCTGGCGGGGCTCGTCATCTACCGGACCGTGAGGGGGAAGCGGAGGAAGGCCACGGCGGCGGCGGAGGCGGAGGCCGCCGACGGCGACGGAGACGGCGTGAGCCCCGCCGGAGCGGAGGGAGACGCGTCGGTGATGCGGCAATCAACAGTGGAGTCAACAGGTAAGAAACTAATCAAATATAAAATGTCCAGGATAACAGAGCGTTGGGTCTAACCCTGCCTCCAGTCACATAAAGGTGAAACCCGTCACCTCAGTTAAAGTGCTGAAGAAAATCATTCAAATATTAATACACGCTCGTATTCATATCTAGTGTGAGTTATGTTCCAGTGAGACTGTGGGAGATATAAATAATAAGCCCTCATAACCTTCTATTAAAGCCATTATTAACTCTGCACTATTAGTAAAAGATGACCTCACGTGCACTTCAGGGACCAGAGTTATAGCTGCACATGTGATTGAACTCAGCACGTTAAACTAGTCCTGTGCACATTCTGAGCTGTACTTGTACTTGTACTTGGAGTATTTCCACGCTACTTCTTTCCATAACAATGTATTTTTACTACTTTGGTTGCTGTGCTGCTTTCCAGATTAGGATTTTTACAAACAAAACGTTTGATGAGATCATAACACATGGTGTAGATTGAACTGCCCCCACAGTAAATGCAATGTTTCTGTAATAATATTCAAGTAATATAATATGTAAGAAAACAACACTAACAGGGGCAATTTGATGCTTTGAGTACATTTAGCTAAATGTATATAAGGAATTGATATACGGGATTAATCTCCTGACACACAGGTCAAATTGACTGATAAAGGAGATGTTATTTTTGGCTGGACAAATAAGCCCAACAAACTATTACTGTCGCTGATCGCATTGATTACTCATCCTGTGATTAGATCTTCTGCTGTGTAGTCATACAAAATAAATAAAAAAGGTACAAAGGTGAATAAGAAAGTGCAAAACAACAAAAAAAAACAATATATCTGTCCTTTTGTAAACTAGTAAATATACTAATTCATCAAATATTATAACTTGAATTAACCTAAAAAACATTTAATTAACATCAACCATTCCCTAGTTATCTATTTTACTTTTCTAGTTATAAAGTTACAAAAGAAAATACTTTTTTAAATATAATAAAAAACATCATACATGGTATTAATGAATATATGTGTATATGTAGTATTTTAAATGTATTTTAAGTGCTTTTTTCTCCACCCCCCCCCTTATATCTTATAATAGACGTGAATGATGAAGGCTCATCAGACGTGAAGGAGGACGTTGATCTGATCCAGAGTGATCTCAGGATCCGGCACCGTCGTGCCGCTGCTGAGAAGACCCCCGCGCCACGTTCCCCTCCCGAGAGAGGCATCCGAGCGCCGGACATTGAGCCCACCGTCGCGGACGACACGGAGGAAGCCGCGGCGACGCACGCAGATCGGAGCCCGCGGAGTGATACTTGCACGGGGGCTGAACCGCTGCCGGGGGATGCTGCTGATTGCCACCTGTGTGAAAGCGGCGACGCGATTACCGGTGCGTCGGAGGAGTTCCGGGACAGCTGCTTGATGGAGCCTGAGCCGATTAATGCTGAGAACCAGGAGCAGGGAGAGGAGGTGAGCAGCCACGTGGTCTCTGTTTGAGGTTACACGCCAGCTACAGGCGAATTAAGACGTCACCCGTCACCGTTGGTGCATTTAATATGTTGAGCTTTAGAAGGGCTGGTAGGCGGATTGTGTTGCCTTCACACAGAGCCAGGCAAGCTGTTACCTTCCAGTCCAGTGTGCAACGCTGAGCTCGGCTCATCAGTGACTCTAGCTTCATATTCAGCAGACAGATACGAGAGCGGCATATCATATATGTCAGCAAGGAAGCAAAATAAGCCCGTTTCCAAATTTGTCTGAACTATTTCTTCAAGGAGTTGGAGCACCAACCCGGTGGGAATAGTTCTCTCTCGCCTACATTTACCCTCTTTCCCTCAGACCTCATTCTCTCTGCGGTTTCGGACGAGTGCAGAGTATTTTCAATCTCGTGTGTATTTTTATCTACTGTCGGAAAAAAGTTAGAGATGTTAAACTTTTTATTTGTGCGTCTAGGTGTCAGCGGCAGAATGCCAAGAAGATGAGGGCGTGTCCCTGGAGGAGGAGGAAGAGGACGAGGAGGAGGAGGAGGACGACGACGACGAGGAGGAGGATGTTTCTGAGGAGATGCCCAGGCAAGAGGACAACTTTCAGTGTGCTTCGAACGACCCGGTGTGCTTCCAACAAACCTCTGATATGAGTGAAAACGGCGATGATGGCGGGCTGCGTTATAATAAAACCACGACTGGCGTGGGGTCCGACTCGGAAGAGCCTGACCTTCACATCGACGGTGTGCCTGTTCCCTGCGTCTGCCCTGGCAAAGATGAGGAGTTTGAGCGAGAGGCGACAGATGGCGTTGATTTCTGTAGTTTTTCCGGCAACACTCGCCTCTCTCCAGAGGGGGAAAGTAAAAACGAGAGTGAGGAGGCAGAAGAGGACCGCTTGGATGACCACTTGAACAAACTCACAGCGGTCAAATTGGACGGCGGACTGTCGGGTACCGCAGGCGTTGCAGAATCTGCTGATTTGTCATTGGATCGTCAACCCCCGCAGAAAGAAGATGATACGGTTCCATCTGTTGATGAAGACGCCAATTCTACTGTTCTTGGCCCTCAAATGCCATCACACGAGACAGAAAATCAGCCTGAAAACAGCGGAGGTGGCACAGACGTGGTGTTGGCTGAAGAAAGCATCGACCAAGTGCACTACCCTCGTGTTCAATCTTGCCACGAAGACCAACGAAGCGTCCAAACGATAAGAAATGAGGCTTTCGACCAGGTAAGTGCCGCTGCTGATCCGGATACAGCTGCAAACGTACCTTCTGTAATCGTTGAAGATATAGTTTGTCCTCACCTGCAATCCATTTGCCGAGACCAACAAATTGACCACGTGGAAGATAATGAAGCTTCTGGCGAGACGAGGGAGGATTCTGCTACCGATGCAGCTGCTTGCAATAACACTATCTGCACTGCACTTTCAATGTCTGAAGAACTATCTCGTCCTGACACGCATTCTTCCTCCCAAGACCAACAAAGGGACCAAGCAAAAAATGATCATGAAGATTTTTCCGAAGTGACCGCTGGCGCTGCTCCCGTCATGATTGAGGTCATAAATCCTCCCTTGTGTCAAATTTACTTGCCGTCTTTCGAGCAATTTGCGCTGAGGGACAGTGGCACATCGTTTGCTGGTGTTGGTGAAGAGAGTGGGATTTCAAGCATGGCCGTCAGCCCTGACACCGGTCTCGACTATGACGTGATCTTTGAAAACATGGCGCTTCCGGGGATGGACTGTGATCTGATGTCTGAGGGACAGACGGGGGTTCAAAACAACCTCTTTGCTGATGATGCAGCCACATCCGTCATTGAAGAGGACACAGCAGGTATGGTGTTCGGGCCTTACCCGTCGCATCGCTCCCAGCCACCC
Organism: Ophiodon elongatus; assembly: GCA_016806645.1. Taxonomy (NCBI): domain Eukaryota; kingdom Metazoa; phylum Chordata; class Actinopteri; order Perciformes; family Hexagrammidae; genus Ophiodon; species Ophiodon elongatus. The sequence goes on from JACSYO010002077.1 coordinate 624,128, forward strand.
CGCAGTGAGCGCGCAGCTTGGACTATTTATGAATCCGCCGCATCCAGCCAGGACATGTTTGGCCACGAGATTGAGGATAGTTACCACAGAGCGATGGATCAGTTTGCGGCGCAGATTGCAGACAGCGTTACTTCCTTCGCCGAAAAGCAGTCGGACACGAAAGTCGTTGTGGAGAGTAAAGAGAAGAAGAAAGGAGGAAGCGTTGAAATGAAAGGGGCAACAAAAGCAGAGGCGGAGGAGAAAGAAGAGGACCACGAAAAGACGGAAATCAGTATCATGGAGGCGACTATGGACCATAATGAATGGATCATGGATAATAACTACCAAGCCTTTCCCTGGATGAATCTTTCCGCCGCATCTTTTGCTCCAGACGATACAACAACCAACCAGCTTCCCTCTGAAGAATGCCAATGCAGCTCTGCTGTAGCAGACACCACTTGTACGGACACAACAGAGATCCCATCTACCGCTGAAGTCAAACAAAACGCCACTCTCTCCCTTGTCGACGAAAACGTCAAAAGCGTCGTGGCGGTCCAGCCCATGCCCCAGAACGTCGCCGTGACCTTCAGCGTCCATTATTTCACCCAATCGCCGTACCAGACGGTGGCTGTCACGGGAAACCAGCAGGAGCTGGGGACCTGGAAGGGGTTCGTCCCGCTGGAGAAAGCCTCGGATGGGCACTGGGTCACGGTGGTCAGCCTGCCGGCAGAGAGCCTCGTGGAGTGGAAGTTTGTGGTGGTGGACAAGGGCGAGGTGTGTCGCTGGGAGGAATGTGGCAACCGCCTCCTCGACACGGGTTCCGGAGACGAACTGCTGGTGCACAAATGCTGGGCAGGCTTGTGAGAGGTGAGGCGATGGGGCAATGGGGCGATGGGGCGATTGGGATTTGGTGTGTTCAGGAAGCTTTGGTACCCGATCCTGAACCAGATGGTCAAGTTTGTTTGTACAGCCCGTCACAAGACCCACATGAGGATACAGTGGATCAAAAGGACCCCATATACTGTATCATGTCACACACACGTCCTAGTAAGCATTGATTTGGTAAATTTGGGGGTCATTATAAGAGGATACATGTTTTCTGGATGTCAAGTTTACAGATAACCGTTGCTATGATTTAACCTTCTTTTTTTTTTTAAGCCCAGATGTATTTTGACCTGCAAATTTCCAACACCATGATCACCAGTCGTCTAATGGAGCTTTTCTTAGAGGGTTGCTCTCTGATAGCCAGTGACTATGTGGATCTTTAAGGTAACTGAAAAGATTGTCATCAAAAGACAGAATCATTACATAAAACTTCTCTACCCCCCCCCCTCTCGTAGTTGTATCTATAATTATGCAAATCGTACCTCTTTTAAGAAATTGGGTGACTTAATGCAAGTGTTAATTTGTGTAAATGGAGACTTTACTATAATGTCCGTATGCTGCTTAAATACTCCCAACAATCGATGAGAATAAATGCACATAGATCACTTTTACTACAGCAATAATGAAAGCAATAACTGTATATTGTACACTGTATGACTGGTGCAGGTATTCTAATGTGTTTACCACTTAACTGTGATATAGTTGTAACTTTGATGCTGCTTGTATCACCTGGGACTGTGTGCATGCAATATTGTCCCATTGTTGTTCTATGAATGTGCCTTTTTAAACTTTTTTTTCTATTAATGTGTTGTAATACATCAAAACAATGTGGCTTTTCTTTTAAAAAGACAGCTTTGCTGGCTATCATCTTATTTGTTTCACTGCAACTTTTATTGAGTTTCTTACAGTATGTTGATTATTTTCTCAAAACCAGTGCAGGCTATGGTCTCTATATCTCAGATCATGGCAGAGTATCTTGTTATGCAATACTGTGAAGATGATGCTACTCTTTAATGTCACTAAGGTGGAGTTGGTTACCAAATAAATAAATCTTCCAAGTCTGTCATATCTGGGGATTTCGTATGTTTCTCGTATCAGTTCATTCATTGACCGACTGTTCAGAGGTAATTGGAGAATTTAGTTCCAACATGAGTTGGGAGAACAAAAACATTTCTCACTCTAAATGAAGGATAACTTGACGGTCCATTTCCAATTATCTTAGTAATGTGAATTATAGACTGAATGCACAAAAATGTGATTTATTTATTTTTTGTTCTCCCCCTAAGCTGACTGTTTTATTTAGGCACGAGGATATATCAACCAGAATGCACCTGGCTGGGTCTGTACTGAAGTTGTTTGATCAACTGAAGACAGACATTTGCAGATCTCCATTCCAAATAATCATTTCAATTCGGCAACTCTTATTATTTCTCAACCAGGCAGCCACACGATCGCTGATGTCGTCTAAATGTCCGTGAATCATTAACTGCTGTTGCAACAAACAAACAAACAGCCCGATACAGACACGTTGACCTTGTGGGGGTCTTGTGAGGTAACGTGCTCAACAAAATCTTTGACCTGGTTGACCTAAATCTGGATCAATTCACCCTGATTCGTACCAAAAGCCCAGACCCGTGACCTTGTTCCGAGTCCGGTCTGGCTCGGAGGTGGCTCACGCAGAGAAGGTGCCGTTAGCCGGTGGTGACTCCAGCTCGTCTGGAAAGAAGGTGCTCTTCATCTTCCAGACTCGCATGTACGCACGCGCGCGCACACACAAATGCCAGTTCTATAAATGATTAATCTGCACTGCAGGGAGCGGCAGGGTTTATGTGAGGTTATTTCAGAGGATAAAACCCAAAACGTAAGCAGTGCTGGAAGAGGGGGAGGAGGGGGGGGGGGGTGCACTACGGGAGGAAATCTGTAAATTAGATGCTTAATGCTTCACGGGAAGAGTAGAGGAATTCAGAGCAAGTCACACACAGTGTCAGTGTGAATGAACAAGACGGCTCACGGCAAGGCGAATAAACAAAGCACACACTAGGATATAGTAGATATTTATTTATATATATTAAAGTGTAAAAATAATATGGAACACACATTTTGACAGCCTAATAGGAATCAGAGGAAATGAACGTGTCTCTCATGTCGACCTTCCACTGTGTGTCATCTACATGATAATGTGACTGTCTGTGAAATGTGATCCCTGCCGCTGTTCCACATTTGGAAGACCTCCCCTGCCCCCCCATCCGAAGTGACCAATACTTACGGGAGCCTCCCCTCTCGGGGGTATTGAACCCTGAACATTTAGCGCGTGTTTTTTTTCTCCAAAACGAGGCCTCTGGGACTCATTTGACTCTCCTCAAAGCGAGGTCAACGGAACTCTGCCCAGGCGTGACATCTATTTTCCAAAACAGGAGTTCAGGGAACTTTTGTCCGTTTGTCCGTTTGACCCCCAGCGCAGAGCGCCAAATACAACAAGCCACGATGTTATAGAGAGGCTCTGTCTCTC
>JACSYO010002077.1:632500-690000 GCA_016806645.1 Ophiodon elongatus
TCCTTCCGCAACTTATGTCTCACCTAGAGGACGACAGTCGTTAACGTAGACGTCTCCACATGGGCACATGTTGCTGTTGATTACCACGCTTTGTCACGGTCCAGCTATCTATAAGGCTCTGGTCTATATCTAAATATCTGTAATATACAAGTGCCAGCTAAGTCCATCACAGTCCTCCCTTTAAAATAACCCTATAGTCAATATCCATAACCCTATCCCTATAGTTAATATCCTTAACCCTATCCCTGTAGTCAATATCCATAACCCTATCCCTGTAGTCAATATCCATAACCCTATCCCTGTAGTCAATATCCATAACCCTATCCCTATAATCAATATCCATAACCCTATCCCTGCAGTCAATATCCTTAACCCTATCCCTATAGTTAATATCCTTAACCCTATCCCTATAGTTAATATCCTTAACCCTATCCCTATAGTTAATATCCTTAACCCTATCCCTATAGTTAATATCCTTAACCCTATCCCTATAGTTAATATCCTTAACCCTATCCCTATAGTTAATATCCTTAACCCTATCCCTGTAGTTAATATCCTTAACCCTATCCCTGTAGTTAATATCTCAGAAGGCCTAATTGGAACATGAGGGCTAACGCGGGAGTTTAAATGGCCGCACTATTGCCATACAACACGTTTTATCACTCAGGGAGCTTTATTTATATTGAATCTTGACGGTGGGCCGAAGCTGAATGAGAATGAAGCGGAAAGCGACCACCGGCAGAATGCAGAGGAGGGAAGTCAGGAAGACGGTGAGCCAAACGTTGGGCTGGCTCAGAGAGTTTCTCGCCGTACCTGAAATATTTAGAGACGCGTCAGACCAGCAGTAACACTCCCGTAGTAAAAACATTTATTATCATACGACACTATAATATTGTACGTGGCTTGTAGGTGAAATCTTTTTTTTTTTTTGGGATTAAATGCACAAAATAAATGTTTTTTTTCTTTCTTTTGTGCTTTTTGAAGACGCGGGACACCACCAACCCGCCTCGATAAAAGGAGCTGAGCGTACTCACCGATGAAGGGGAAAGAGGAGATGAAGATGAGGAACATGCCGTTGCTGTACATGGTTAATGTGATGGCGAAGTAGGCGGCCAGGCTGCCCCACACGAAGAACTGGTTCACTGCCGTCCAGTAGTGGGTGTCCAGGCACAGCTGCAGGAAAAATGCAAGAGCACTTTCTTTTATTTAATTCAGTCGTTCGTAAATGTGTGTTTTCGAGGGGTTGGGTCCTATGAAGAAAACCCGTCACAGTACAAAAGTCATAAATGTAATTTTGATGAATCTCATTGGTTGTCCCCACATGTATGTTCATCACGATCAGCAGACAGGTCTGGGCCAGCAGAGCGAAGGACTGGTAGTCGGCGATGTCCTTGCCGTCGTCTCGGACCGTGTCGTGCATGGCGGCCCACGGGATGAAGAAGAGGATGAGGGAGCTGTAGCAGCTGTGCATCATGCAGCGCACGAAGGCCTTCTTACTGAAGTACAGGTTCAGCTGGCCCGGAGAGTACAGCTGGGGATACTGGAAACTCCAGCGGTCGTTCACATCCTGCAGACGCAAGAGGATTGGAGAAAGGGAGGGGGAGAGAGAGAGAGAGAGAGAGAGAGAGAGAGAGAGAGAGAGAGAGAGAGAGAGAGAGAGAGAGAGAGAGAGAGAGAGAGAGAGAGACAAACGGATACAGGTAGGTTTGTGTAATACGTTTTGATATTAAACAAATGAATATGTTGAGTTGGAGTCTATGAGCTCGCTCAGCGTTCCCCTTCGTCTACCTGGTCAAAGAGGCTCATGCCGAGGACAGGAAGTGCCGTGTAAACCAGGTTGTACAAGGTGATGAACCACTCGTCGTACACAGTCTGTGAACAACAACAACAAAGAGGACATATGTAAACACAGCATTAATAACATTGCATCTGTTAATGTTGGACATTTATGGAATAGGGTACATTGCAATCATTGCAATTGAGCAAACTATTTGTATTTTGTTGTAACATTGTTGTGTCCACACAGGTCTCTCCAATTTCATTTGAGCTTCCAGAGCACATCTGTTGTTCTCATGGACTTTATGAGAAGTGACACATCCCGCTGGTTTGTGGACTGAACGCCGACTAAGACATTTTTAGGCGACCAAAATATTACAATTAACTGACAACGCCGCGGTAGCGACCTGTCAATCACAAGGTATCTAAAGCATACATCATGCTGTAAGAAGACTTGAAACTAGAGATTGAGACCATAAACTCATGTTTACAATGTTTACTGAGGTAAAAAGAATAAAGTGAGCAATAGGGTCATTTTCTCGTAGACTTCTTTTTGCAACCAGAGACATGGTGTTTTTCCCCCTCTGCCTGTAACCCATTAAAAATCATGTGACGTCATACCTGAGCAGAGAAGCCGCAGAAGAAGGCGTACCAGAAATGCACGAAGGTGAAGGTGAAGTTCTTGTAGAAGAAGTAGCGCAGGAACTTGCACATGCGCAGGTAGGACCAGCGGCCGTGCACCAGCAGGAGGCGCTGCAGGTAACGGAACTGGGCGAAGGAGTAGTCGCTGGAGAGAACCGCCTGCATGCCCTCCTGACCGCTGATACCAACGCCGATGTGAGCAGCTGGGGGGGCGGGACAGGAGAACAGAGACACCGGGTCACGTGACGAGCAACAACAACCGTCCACCGAGCGCTCGTCTCTCGGACTCTCGGGGTTCTGGTAGCGGAGGCCTCAGATGAACGGGCTCACCCTTGATCATGCTGACGTCGTTGGCCCCGTCGCCGATGGCCAGCGTGACGGCCTGCTTGTACTTCTTGACCAGCTGAACCACCTGGGCCTTCTGCAGGGGGGTGACCCTGCAGCAGATCACGGTCTGACACATGCACGCGGTCCGCAGCAGGTCCAGCTGCAGGTTCTTCTCCAGAGCGAAGGCCTGAGGACCAGAGGGAAGACGGGATGAGAGGGCCGTGATGATGCCAGGAGTCGAGTCCCCCCCACAACACAACCCCACTCACACAAAAAAATTTCAACCAGAAACTAAAAAAATGTCCTTGTGAAGAAATAAGAAGAAGAAATAATAATAAATCCGTAATTCTATTTGTTGGCCCAAAAGTAGTTAGATTTCAATATATATTAAGTCTAAAAATACAAGAATCAGCCTGTAAACTATCAACGTGCATTTCTTTTTTACTGTTTCTTTTTTTGGGCCCATATATATATATATATATAATAAAAAAAAACAGGGCATCCAGCAGGACTTTTTCTGGATGGACGATATCTGGGAATAAAAGGGTCCAACATGTCTTGTTTATTCAGCAGCTGGTGAAAAATAGAAAACGTGGCTGAAAAAGCCTCCGCACCAGACTGTGCCCATTTATAACTAGGCCATATTCTCCCTCCGTCTTCTCGTCCTCCACTCGCTCCGTCTTCTGGAGCCAAAACAGGCCGGCTCGAGCCTTGATCACCGTCGGCTCCTCCGCCGCTTCGGGACACATTTTCCTCCTCGCATTCCTAAAAACAACAGGAGGTCATGGGGAGTCAAAGCAAAGCTCTGACACGTTGTTTTTTTACACACTTTGATGAATAATGTTAAACTGTTTTTTTTAATTATTAATTAATTAATTAATTAATTAATCCACGGTTCACATGCGTGGGATGTCAAATGTGTGTCGAATACATTATTAGTCCTAAACATTTGTTTTGTCAGAGTTATATTAAATATGCTGATGTTGGAAAATGGCCGACTCAGTAAAACAAAGTTTTTATAGAGTGGTGATTTCTTTCTGGCCGACGTACCGCAGCTCCTCTCGGACTTCGTCCTCCGTGTTGGCGGCCACAACGAAGATGTCCTTCATCTCCTCTCGCAGCATGTTGCAGGAGTAGCCGATGTTCTCCGCCGTCTCTGTTTCAGAGAAGAACATAATAAAACATTTTTATTACTTTGTTGTTGTCTGACAGGCCTGGTTTTTGTATTTATGTATGATGTTAATATGTCTAAATTAATAAAAAAAAAAGAAGAAAGAATAACCCGTAGAGACACAGTGAGAGAATAGGAGGATATACTTCTCATTACATCACTGTCTTACTTTACCCGTCTTGAAATGTGTGACACACTCACCCTGTTTATCACCAGTCAACACCCAGATTTTGATGTCAGCTTTAGCCAGTTGCTCTATGGTCTGTGGCACTCCGTCCTGCAGCTTGTCCTCCACAGCCGTCGCTCCCAACAGCTAGAAAAAGACCCCCCCAAAAAAAACAGGGTGGACAAAAATGTCAAAACGATTCAGACTGTGTGTATAATGCAACACTGATTCCCCTTATATTAAAACATCTATTTAAATAAAGCAATGCTGGTTTCATTTGCAGTGAAATCTGCACATGAGATATTTGTGTTGGTCTGAGGCCGGGTTTCATCATGTCTCGGTGTCTCCTCGTTATAAATGTAACGTTATTATGTAGCAGGATATGCAGCATATTAAATATCTTTCCCAATAAGCAGGCTCCCACAGAACAAAGCCAGAAAGGAAGCAGCTTGTCGCTCGGCGGGCGGGCGGGCTGACCTGCAGGTCTTTCTCTATCTCTTCGTAGAGCTCATCCAGCCTCTCCTCTCGGTCGTCCATGGCGGTGCTGGCCTCATGGTGGCGCAGTTTCCACTCGTCCATGTAGCTCTCCTCCAGGTCCTTGTAGGCCAGGACCAGCGTGCGAAGGCCGTCTCCTGCATACTCCTGTTTCGGTTGGACAGGTACAAAAAAATTATTTAAGAACTTTAGTTTCTTAAACCCCCCTCCCCTCCTCCCCCCCCACACACACACACACTTATGGCATCACTCACGTTGAGGTGTCCGGTGGTCACTTTCATCAGCTTGGTGCAGGACGGGTGAAGTCTTTCATAGATGATGGTGTCTGCTCCTTTGCAGTAGAGAGTCAACTTGCCTTCGGGGCTGCGCACTGGAAATCATGTTGGGAGTCGTGAGGCGACACATAGCCTCATCACTTTCATGACGGGGCGTTAAATAGAGCCACGGCAACGATGTGAGGGGAGAAGACTCAGTCACCCCCTTTGGGGCCAATGGGGATGTTCGATGTGGTAACTTTCACCGTGTGACTTTAGCTACGGGACGCACCGATACAACTTTTTAGGAATATGAATACTTTGGGTATCGGTCCGATAGAGAGAACCGATCGGGTACCGGGGGTTTGATTGATAAGCCGTGTGCCTCAGTGTGACTGGGATCACTCTTTTATGTGTAAGACCGACATCAGGCCTGATTCATTTAAAGATTGCTTTCCTAACTTTGTAAAAACAAATAGCATTCAATAAATACATCGATTTAAATTCATTATTTGCTGCTAAAATAATAAATTGAACTCACAACTCACACTCTTCACAATTATTATTAATTACAATTAAAGTGAAAACCATTTTAATGCAGCAACAAAACTATAAACTCTAAACTTATACAGGAATTAAAATTCTACTCTATTATCTAGATAGTATAGCTTCTATAGAAACATAGAATTGAATAGAATAGATTGGCCCCGTTGTCACTGATAACCGGGAACAAAACCATGGAGGAATTATTTAGTAGGATGGCTGAAATCACTTAAAAATAACCTCTGAACACAATCTCTCTCTCTCGAAAGTCCACCGAGACTCAAACGTCATATTTTGGCAACATTTGAAAAAAAAACCACAGCTGAGCCAAACATCTTCCTCTCACCTATGACGGACATCCTCTTGCGGACGTTGTTGAAGTCGAGCACGGCGATGAGTTGGTAGACGACCTGTCTGCCCAGCTCCACGGCCGTGATGGTCTCCGGTGTGCGCGAGCGGAACACGAAACCGAAGTTCCTCGCCGCGGTCACCAGCGCGCCCTCGTCGGGAGACTGGGCCTGGTAGTGGAGCTCGCCTACCGGGGGACGGAGACGGCGAGGAGGGAGGGAAGAAAAAAAAGAAAGTTGCATTGCTCTGAAATTGCCCTGAAAGCTGCAGGTCTGCTGAGACCCTAAACTCCTTTAAATCCAGATTGAAGACTCTCCTGTTTACTGCCTTTAATTGAACCAGATTTAAGGATCTTAATCAATTTCTGCATCTCACTACTGTATTTTATTATTAACTGCAACTTTTATTCTATTTTTTAGCTTTTTAATGTTTTACTGACTGTTTTTAATGTTTAAATGAATGTTCTTAATAGTTCTTAAATCTTCTTTTCTTTTGCATTATGTTTTGATGCTTTTAATGGTTTTATGTGAAGCACTTTGAATTGCCTTGTTGTTGAAATGTGCTCTACAAATAAACCTGCCTTGCTGTCGGTCGCTGGTTTCCTCTTTAATACTGACACTCAAAATGGTTCATACGAGGAGGAAAAAGATGCGAGAGAAGGAATCCGTATAATTCAGGGCCCGAGCTCTGTTAAGATTTCACACACATTGGAACTCCTCTGTTTTAAACCTAGAGCGACAAAGAGGACGCTCACCCTCTGTCTTCTCCTCGGGCATGACGGTGTGGCACAGAGCCAGCAGGCGGAAGAAGGCCCGAGCCTCCGGGTTCCCCTCCCTCACCGTCTCCACCAGGCTGTGGTCGTGGAAGAAGAACTTGGGATCGGCCAGCTGGTTCCAGGAGAAGTCCACTCTCTGCGTCTTCTGCGGAGGGAAAGTAGCAGAAAGAGAGAGACGGAAGGAGTTGGAGTGATACTCGACACACACGAGATTCACAGAAATAGTCGGCATTCTTCTCTCACCTCGGTTATTTCCACCCTTTGTCCGGTGAAGTCCAACAGCTCCCCTGGAGAACAGAGCAACACACTCACGAATCAAATCACTCGGCCCCACCGCTGGTGTGTCGGTGCGATGCGAGGCCCGAGCAGCTCACCGTAAGCTTTCCCGTTGATGGAGCACTTGTTGAAGGTCATGATGTTCTGCGTCAGGGTGCCGGTCTTGTCGCTGAAGATGTACTTGATCTGGCCCAGCTCCTCGTTGAGCGTGGTGGTCCTCGCCTGGGCAGGGGTGTCGCTCTTGGGGTGGTACATCTTCCGGTCCCAGTCTATGTAGAAGCTGTTCCCCAGACGGATGATCTCCACACTGACATCGACACACATTAGGGGAGGGGGGGAAGTAGGGGAGGGGGGGTGTGAGACTAGGATTCTGAAACCTAAATCACGACGACTTTCGTCCCTTTATCATTTTGCCGGACCGCACCTGACGTAGAGCGAAATGGGCACCATCGTGTTGAGGATGATGACGTAGGACCAGAAGGAGAGGAAGGAGGAGAGGGCGGCGCTGGCCTCTTCCTCGCGAGGGAGGAAGACCGTGAACACCGAGCCCTCCCTCACCTCCCAGATCGCATTGCCGATGGCCAGGACGGTGCACATTAACCCCAGGAAGCCAAAGATCTGATCGAGTCAAGATATCACACAATTTAAATATAAGAAAATAATATATAGATGCTATCAATCAACACTCGGAGAACATAAAAAACTTGAGCTCGGGTGTATTTGTGTGTATTTGTGTGTATATCTGAGTGTATTTTCACTCACGCACAACACCAGGATGTTCATCAGGTGATCGATGCTCGTCCGTTTGAATATGGTCTTCCCACTGTTCTGCATCAGCTTGGTGTCGGGGCCTGCAGAGAGTCCATCGCTCGTTAATGTCCACACGCTGACTATCGTGATCAGATAAGAGGCCGCGTGGAAGCGAAAGAGACTCTTGAACCGTCTCTTAATACGTAATGAAGTTTTATTGTGATTTACTTTTTTGAGTGCATTTTTTTTCATTCACTTTCTCTGGTGTCGGCCTGTAACGTTATGATGTAACGCACTACAGCTTGGACTTCCCAACACGTGTCTGCCGACCTGATAAATGCTAATAAAGAGATAGATTCTGATTGAGTCGTTTTTTTTTTTTAAATGTTCATACAATTCAGTGGTTAGCGGCTCTAAAAACATCTCTTTTTGTTTCCCCTGTTTAGACTGGCGTTTGGGTAAAATTCATGCTGTGGTCCTGCTTTTAAATTGTGTTTTTATTGTGTATTTTACTGTGCCATATTGACCCCTTGTATGGTCAAATTGTGTTAATTTTGTTTTCTTATTACTACTCCTGTCAAGCACTTTGGGACTTTTGTTTGTGAGAAGTGCTGTATGAATAAATTTGACTTACTTACCACACACACACACACACACACACACACACACACACACACACACACACACACACACACACACACACACACACACACACACACACACACACACACACACACACACACACACACACACACACACACGTTCTGTTGCTCGCATAATATTCCAGTCGGAGCAACTGTTTACCTCCGAAGATGACCAGGCCGAAGCACCACTCGGTGTTCCTCAGGGTGCAGCCTCTGAGCAGCACCTTGTCGTTGTCCAACGAGTACGTCTGTCCCTCCAGGACGAGCGTTCCCTTGAACTTGTCGAGACGGTTGTTGGGAGGCTCGCATCGCACTTCACCTGAGAGAGAGAGAGAGAGAGAGAGAGAGAGAGAGAGAGAGAGAGAGAGAGAGAGAGAGAGAGAGAGAGAGAGAGAGAGAGAGAGAGAGAGAGACAGAGAGAGAGAGCGAGAGAGAGACAGAGAGAGACAGAGAGAGACAAAAGGAGAGAGAGAGAGAGAGAGATCAACAACACAGCTAAGTTATGTATTCATGAGGAAAAGTAGGTATTTAGTTCGACACTTAATTGTGTAATTTCCATCGTTCGTCCCTCAATGTTTTACCACAACTCTAACACAAAAGGGTACATTTGAATAGAAATAAGTACAGAGAAATCCCAATATCTTGAAACAAAATCTGCCACAAATAGTGTTATCTTAAACTATGTCGAACGCTGCTTCTTTCAGCTTCCCACCCTTGAAGCCGGCCAGCGCGTCGATGGCGTGCCCCATCTCTCCGGTTACCGTCAGGGCCTGTTTCACCTTCAGATTGGTTTCACTGGGGGAGACACACAGAGAGGACGTGGGAGGGACCCGGGAAGAAATCCAAGACCAGTGTGAGACATCGGCCGTCAGCACACACACACACACACACACACACACACACACACTTACCCGTCCAGTTCAGCCGTTTCCACGTAGACCAGGTTGAGCGGCTCGCTGCTGGACAGCAACATGAGGTCGGCCTGAAGAGGGAAACGTCAGAATACAGCGCGGACAGACTGAAGTAGATCACAGATGAGCTTCTATGACCAGGCTCTGATGTCATCACTGAAATCATGTATTGTTCTTGTGGCATCTCCATACTCACTGTGACAAACTGATTATTCTCCAGCTTGATTATGTCTCCAACCTGAACGTTCATCCATTTTTCATTCTTCAGTCTGCCAGAAAAAAAAAACATGAAAACACACCACGAGATCCCAAAATGTAAACAACACCTGTTGAAGCTCCAAAAAGTTTGCATATTTGTACTTTTATCTTTTATTAGAAGTGCATAGCGTGGAATAACGACTCACTCTCCATCGATGAGGACGTCCACCAGGCGGTTGTTCACCTGCTTGTCGCTTGTGTGCCTGTTCTACTCCGGGGGACACGGGACAAAACATTTGGGATTAGGTTTGGATTAGTGGAATCCCCCCGAAGCGGCCGCGTTTCAATGAGCGGGATCGATTCCTTCTTACTATGTCATCGCTGGCGTCTTTGACCGCGGTTATGGACAGCACCAGGATGAGTGGGACGGCCGTGGTGAACCAGGACAGGGAGGAGATCTGCGGGATGAGCTGTCAACGCAACCAAACGCACACATTTAAAAAGAAGAAGAAGAAAAAAATGCTTTAATACCATGCATCTGCATTATATAGATAGATAGATACTTTATTAATCCTGCAAGGGGACATTTTTTTGGTACAGCAGCATTTTTACATACAGGTAAGAAAAGAACAATATATACAAAAATAGAATATAATAATAATAATAATAAGAAGAAGAAAATAAGAAAAATGCACAATATATACAACAAATAGAACAGAATAATAATATTAAATTAAATTAACGAACAAAACGAAACAGTAGTGCACGATGTAGCCAACAAACAAACAAAGGTGCTATAGTTGGGAGGTTTATTTGACCAGAGGCGATTTATTGTACAATATCTCTCATATTCAAATATTCTGGAAGCTAAATACCGTCAGGTCAAAAGGTCAAACGACTACATTTGCGATATATACCCGTGCATGGCGCGCTAAAACAAAGACACGGCGTCTACCTGGAGGACCATGAGGAAGAGGAAGTAGGCGTTGGCGAGCCTCCGGAACTGCTCGAAGAGGTTGAGCGGCAGGAAGGTGAACAGGTTGTATTTGGCGGTCTTGATGGCGTTGTCCTGCAGGAAGAGGGACGTGACAGGTGAAGGGTGGCGGAGGCAGGTGGCGTACCGACGGCCTCACGTTTTCCCCTTCCATACTCACGGCATAGCGGTAAGTCAGGTTGAAGGGTCTGTCATTCGCTCGGAAGAGTCTCTCCTCCTCTGTGACGGAAAACACAAGGCGGATGAGGAGAAATGGGCCGCTTTGATTGGTCGAGGGACAACGTAACGTGAACCTTTTTTTTTAAAATTATTTTAAAGAACATTTAACGCACGCGGCGCCGGGTGCTCACCTATCTTCTCCTCCTTCCCGCACAACGGGCCGAAGTAGGACGTGACCGACCCCATCCTCAGCTCAGCATCTCACCGCCTCGCGCCTGGAGAACGAGCCCTGCGTGGTTTCACCGATCACAGAGCGACAGACGAGCCGTTTCCTCGCGGCGGGACCGACTGAAGAGAAACTGTGAGGAAGCGAGGAGGGGAACTAGTTTGTTTATTGAGGGTTTTGTTTGCGTGCGATCCCGGTTCAGAACCCTGGTTCGCTCTTACAGCCGTACGAGAAACAAACATTGAAGGTATGTTTTTATAAACGCTTGGAGAAAACAGTCGGGCGTGCATGAGGTGATATCGGGCGACATCCTTTAGACCTTTTCATTATCTGCTCTGCGGAGCTGTAAATGAGCAGTGGGGGGAGGGGGGGGGCACTCCCTTCTCAACCCTTTGTACCAGAGGGAGATCTACGTCACCACAAAGAACGAGATAGCGCCGTGACCGTGGACGTTCGACTCGCTCACAATTGCTCTTTGAATACGCAGGCAAAAAAATAAAAAGAATCTATAGGTTTTTTTTGCTTGGTTTACCTGCAGATGAGTAACAAAAACGGAACCGGAAGATTGCGAAACATCTACAGCGAAATCCATAACAATGAAAAAAATCGGTGGCTGATCCTCACCCTGAATATATATCTATATATAGCGATATAGACCTCTATATATAGATCTATATCTCTATAGCAGCTCATTCCCCTTTGTTAGTTTTCAACACAAGTCAAAAAGAAGTGTATGCCGTCCACGTCTAAGAAGATGGAACATAGTTTGTCATCAATGCTGCTGATTTGTCGCGATCCGGCACGTTTCACTTGCTCGCACTCGCATAATTAAAGAAATTTGAAAACAAATAGGCTCGGACTTTGATTTAAAATGTGCCTCACATTACAAAAAAGGTACAAAAGTCTCTTTCTCCCCCCCCCGCCACCAACTCCCGCTGAAAGTGCTGCACATCCACCATTTCGCCAATGTCTGCAAAACAAATGAATAAAAAACAGCTACATACCTCAAAGAAGAAAAAGAGAGAAGAAGTGGCTTCCTGTGCCCAGTCCTGCACACACACACACACACACACACACATACACACACACACAGACCCAGGAACACAGGGGGCCTCAACAGGACAAAAAAATAGAGGCAACTTCTGAATCTTCCCTTTGCTTCCGCCTCAGGTGAAGTAAATCCAGGTGCCCCCCCCCCTAACCCCCCCCCTCTCGTCTGTGCTCTGTCTGGACGTCCAGGCACCGGCGGAGAACGGGGCTTGACCGGGGGCCTCCAGCAGGATGAAAGACACGCGGGATGGGACGACAGGTGAAGCGGCGCGGTGGTGATAGAGAGGCGCCTACAGTGGTTAGGTTTCAGGTTGAAGCAGGAAGAGCTGTGACCCCCCTCCTCTTTCCTCTTTCCTCCCCCTCCCTCCCCCCCTCCCCCCTGCCCTGGATGCCTAACAGCTCAGGGCTTGAGCAAACAGTACAGCGATCTTTGGACCTGGAGGCGGGAGTGGAATGGGGGGGGGGGGCGGGGCGGCGGCTGTAAAGCCAACAGCACAGGTGCGCGGCCCCGGGCCAATCAGGGGCCGGCGTAACGGCCCCGAGGTCTGGGCGGTCAGGTGGCACCCACCCTGTGGCGGGTGCGCATGCTCGGACCCGGGGCTGTTTGTTTTTTTTCCTCACACAGGCATCTGCTACTTGAAGGATAAAGATTATTTTTTTCTTCTTCTTTTTAATGATTTACTAAAATGACAGCTCCAGATACAGCGGACAGAAATGGAATTTAATACCTGGATTAGAAGGGGAGGGCTGTGTGTCGTCCAGGGGATCTTGCTAAATTAGTTATTGTGTGTGTGTGTGTGTGTGTGAGTGTGTGAGTGTGTGCGCGCCACCTACAACACACGCATAAATCTGCATTGATGTCGTAAAACAGACCTGATCATAGTTTTTTTTCCGAGAAGATGGAACTCAACACTTGAAAAGATGTCACGTGGATCAATTTACAGACATTAAAAGTGAAAAAAATAATAAGAGAAATAAAAAATGAAAAGTATATCTACGTGTGTGTCGACACAATGAGTGAAATATGATACTTTGCCAATTGATAATTTAGATGTCAGTTTGATAACGGCTGAACTTTCTACCTTTAAAGTCGGGGGCTTGTTTGTTAAAAACAGCTAATAAAAAAAAATAAAAAATACGAGAAACTCTCCCGCGCTTTAATTTGATTTGCTCTTAAAGGGACAGTTCGCACAATTTGGGCTTTTATCCGTCTACGAGATCGCTGCTACAACTGAAGCGAATGGCGCTTGTGTTGCTTGGCAACGGAAACATTTTTACAGAGGAATTCAACTTGGACCCCGTTGCCCGTTTGTGAGCGTATACCTCGTTAGTTGTTGGTTTAAAGTGACAGAAGAGTTTAGGCTCAGTTTGAACATGATTTAAAACTACAGTACAAAAGTCTAACCTCTTATTTCTTTTATTTTAAAATGTAAAATGTTCTCTGGTTTTTTACTCATGTTGAATTTAGATTTTTTTTAAAAAAGGAAGGTTTTCTGTTTTTTTAATTCTTTTTAAATGAACAACACTTTGAGCTACATATAGTCTGTAATTATTATTACATTTCGTACATGTATTCTTGAGTTATATGGCCCCCTAAAAAAAAGTGTTTAGTTTGATTCTTGAGTCCAGGTGGATCTTTAGGCCAAATGTGAAGACAAAAATAAATAAAAATCAATAATGAAATTGATTTACCTTCCCTCTCTTTACACAAGGAAGTCTTTGCACGACCGACGCCCGCTGCTGATTGGCCGAGACGCGTTTGTGCTGGATTAGAAATCGCTCACTGCAACTTTAAGAGGGAAATAACTAAGAACAGGTAAAACAATCCAAACAATCAGCAGTCAATGGAAACAAACAGGTGAAGACATTTAAAGATACTTCTCAAATACTTTATACAAAACTCATTGATGAGAATGTTCACATGGTGACGACAACGTCTCAAAAGTACTGACGATACAAAGAAAACACGGCTACGATGACTGGTACACTTCCCTCGTTAACTATTGCAGGGACTTGGCGGTCGTCCGAGGGTTAACGAGTTTAGAAAACAGAGAAATAAAGAATACAATAAAAAGTGAACATCTGTAGCTTGGCACAAGGGACGTGTGTGTGTGTGTGTGTGTGTGTGTGTGTGTGTATCAAAGAATGGCTATGAGACGTCTGTATTCACAACGGGTCACTTCCTGGAACAAAGAGGAGAAGAGGTTTCTCACATCAAAGCCATGTCCGTCCTTCGTTAAGAGTAATAACACTGGAATATTCTTCCGTCAGTTGGGAGCTGGTTGCCTGGCGACACGCCTCGCTGAGCGTCAGTTGGCCCGACCGAGGATTCACAGGAAGCGTTCACAAATCATAACGCAAAGATATACACAGCAGGCCGCGAAGAAATCCCCCACCCGACACAAAAAGGTACGACGTTGCGCAATATCATCGAGGATACAAAGTAGAAAAATGATAAGGAACTTCACTTGGAAAACTTATTTGACGTCCTCATGGGCAAAAACAACAACAACAACAATAACAACAACAACTGGCCGGGTCCTCATTGCAGAGAGCCAAAATGAAATACAAGGAAATAAAAAATATGAAATGAAAAAAAGAGAAACATCATTTGTTTTTGTTTTTTTTCCCACTTAAGTAAGGCCACTCAGACAGAGCAGAAATGTAAACCACAAGTCATTCTACACTCGCGTTCAAACGTTCAGATATCCTTATATAGATATATATATAGATATATATATATATATATATAGATATATATATATTATTTTTGTTAGTATTTTGAAGAAAAAGGTGTTACCTGAAAAGTTCAACATGTATTTCTGAACTATAAATAAAACACAGCTATCGCTATCGTGCGTGGTGCGTGTGCGTGCGTGCGTGCGTGTGTGTGTGTGTGTAACAAAACACCTCGAGTCAGACCTGACCGACCCCCGACAAAAATAAATATGTATAAAAGAAATAAATAAAACGGCTGCAAACTGTCATGGTTACAGCGAAGCTGCTAACGGAGCTTATAGTTTGGACGGGTGTATGTATATGTATATATATACATATACATATATATATATATATATATATATATATATATATATATATATATATATATATATACATATATATATATATACATATACATATATATATATATATATATTATACATATATGTATATATATATATATATATATATATATATATATATATACACATATACATATACACACATATACATATATATATATATATATATATACACACATATACATATTTATATATATACACACATACATACATACATACATACATACATACATACATATACATATATATATATATATATATGTATGTATTTATATACATATACATATATATATATATATATATATATAAAAAATGGGAGAGGGAACTTCACATGGCAAGGCACACATTTAACTGAATCATCCAAACTAAGGGGGTCGATTAAGGGGTCGTAAGTTGAAGTCCCTCCTCCTGAGAGCGGTACGATATCTCATCAGCTCACGATCAATAACTGGTTTCATGAGATGAAGCCGCACGGCTACAGAACAGGGCAATCACTTTTTCTTTACTTCACGCATTCACAGTTTGCAGAGTGTAAGGCATAAACAACACAACAACCCACGGCCAGGGTTTGAGGGGGGGGGGGGGGTTATTGCACAACAACACTTGTGAGGGGGGGGGGGGGGGGCAGAAGTTAAATGACAAGAGTAAGTGGTCGCTGCCTGGTAGAAACAGCTGGTGAGTGTGAAGCTCCACTGAGTCAGTGTGTGTGTGTGTGTGTGTGTGTGTGTGTGTGTGTGAGCTCGGTAAATCCAGTGTGTTTCCAGTGTTTTGGGGAACACGGAGCGTTTGTCCAGAAGTCCCCCGGGCGTGAAGGTGACGAGTGTGTGGAAACAGTCGGCAGCAGCTAAGACACACGGAAGGTCCGAGAGCAGAGTTTGTTATTGTGACACCAGGAGGCGTCCCGTCCCTCCCGCCTGTAGTCTTTATCCCCCCGGCCCCCCCTTTCCGGCCCCCCCTCATCTGCCCTCCTCGGCCGAGCGCGTCTCCGACTTCAGCCTCACGAACTCCTTGGCCACGTCGTCGTTGGAGCGCTGCGAGAGGATGCGCATGGCGGTGAGGCCCGTGTCGTCCATGTGGATGCGCTGGCCCAGCGGACACCAGCACGCGCAGCTGCCCTTCCCCGTGACGTCCCTCAGCTGCACCACGGCCACGCCCACCACGCGGTCCGCACGCCCGAAGCAGTAGTCCTTCATGCAGAGCTGCAGCTCATAGCACTCGAAGCCGTCATGGTTACCCAGGGCGCTGTGGGGGGGAGAGAGAGAGAGAGAGAGACAGAGAGTAAGAGAGAGAGACAGAGAGAGTAAGCGAGACAGAGAGACAGAGAGAGAGAGAGTAAGAGAGAGAGAGAGAGCGACAGAGAATAAGAGAGAGAGAGAGTAAGAGAGAGAGAGACAGAGAGTAAGAGAGAGAGAGACAGAGAGAGAGACAGAGAGAGAGAGAGAGACAGAGAGTAAGAGAGAGAGAGAGAGACAGAGAGAGAGCGACAGAGAGTAAGAGAGTAAGAGAGTAAGAGAGAGAGAGAGAGAGAGTAAGAGAGAGAGAGAGAAAGAGATGTAACTCTCTGTGGCCTAAACTACAGCCTGCATTTTTAATAAAGTGGAATACTGCACTGGATGTACATTTCACATCTTAGTGTAAAGACGAGATATAGATATACTGTATATATTCGGTTTGTGACACAATAACATTGGACTTACAGATTTACATCTTAGATTCACATTAGCATCATAATATGTTCAAACGGCCCTTAGGCCGTGAATGGAAACCAATATTTGGCCATTTCTGCCAGTTTTGAATTTATTTTCTCAGCGCCCACTGTCCATAACCAAAATATATTCAATTTACTGTCATATACGTCAAAGAAAATTATTTTGATTCGGGAAGAATGTTTGGCATGTTTGCAAAAAAAAAAAAAAAGAAAGAATAATTGAAATGAAACAAATCAGTTATCAAAACAACCGGGGATCAATTTTCTGTCCATCTACGAAATCCAAACTCTGAACCGGCAGCAAAACATCACAGATTAACGAGGTTGATAAACGATAACGTTAATGACGTCACATTACGTCATTCTGAATACTGAAGGTCAACTTCTTCAAGCATCCGACAAGTGTGGAAACCCAACTGAGCACGTAGGCTGTTAAATAAAATAAATAAATGAAACCGCTGTTGGATAGCAACACAGAAATAACACCGAAAACAAAGAAAGGAAAATGAAAGATTTGCAAAGACTTCAGTGGCCGCTCACTTCCGATGTTCGTGGACTAACTAAACAAAAGCACTTACAAGTGGAAGGTCTCGTTGTACTTGGGAGACCAGCTGTTGTTCTTGGACTTCGTCTGGAATTTGCGTTTCTTGTCGCTGAGGTGGGGCCCGATCATGGTGACCTCCACGAAGGGCCGGAACATGCCGGACGTCTGCCACTTCAAATCGCTGGCTCCCACCACTGTGAACGTGGCAGTCAGAAAGTGAGTACGTGGCAAAAAAAACAAAACAAACAACGTAATTATCATCGTCGTGTCAGGAGAAGTCAAACAGACCTTTGATGGTCACCTTCCGCTCCCCGTTCCCGGGTTGAGTGTGCAGCTCGATCTGGACGGACACCTCGCCTATCGGCTTGTCCACGCCCGAACCTGGTTCAACGCACACACACACACACACACACACACACACACACACACAACCAATGAGCTTCCATTCGGCCCCGTGCAGGCGGAAAAATACACTTTGATTGATGATGACGCGGAGCCCGTGTGAGAAGGGGGATGCAGGAGGAAAGGGGTGAGGGTGAGGGACTGAAAATGTTGCAAAGAGAGGGGTTGTGGGGGGGTGGGGGAGAAGGGGGGAGGGGGGGGGGATTCCAGTTGAAACCTACCCCTGCTGGGCTGGACCTTTTCGCTGGGGGTTAACCTCATACCCTTCCCGTTGTGCACTGGCACAGAGGCAGCACGGGACACAGAGAGAAGACACGTCAAAGATAATGTCCAGCAGTTCGAAACACGGGGGGTTGAGGGGGGGGGGGCAAACCAAAACAAAATATTCTCCCTTTGTTTATCACGTACTGCCCTCTGCTGGTCTACCATGGGAAATGCATTTCTACATCTCTAACCCTTCTTAGATGTGCCATGAGGTAGCGGCGTGAGCTACCTTGTGCGTGCTGCGTGGTCACAAAGGTCTGGATGAGTGTGTCCGTGGTCTGGGTGTAGAGGGACAGGGCGTGGCGGAGCGAGGACAGCTCGGGGCTCTTCTCCAGGAACGCCTTCTTCAGCCCGTTGCCTCCCGCATGGAAGTATTGCTGCGGAGCAAACAGAGATGAACATCTGGAGGAACAACTGCAGGTTTGCTTGATTTTGGTTAAAAAAATGTTAATGTTAAAAAGGTGCAATATTGAGAGCTTTAATACAGCAGCAAACGACTATTAGCTCGGTAAAGTTATTGTGAAGTAATGTCTACGTGGGCAGAGAATGAAGTTACAGCTTCTCCGTGTTTGTTGAGCCGGGCTGGCCGCACGTGCTTTGAGTGCACGTGAGTGCACGTGTGTGCACGTGAGCGAACCCTCCGGTTCTTCCCCAGGTAAACACTGTTGGGACTTGTGCCGTAGTTTGCACCGTTAGCGCCGTTAGCTGGTTACAGAGGCTACAGCAATGCTCCCGATCTTGGATTCAGCACATTTTAAAATATCATTTTAAAAGTTTACTTCAGTAATTAATGTGAGTTCCATCATGGCAGCAGAAAACTGTCAAGATAAAGTCTACTTATCTTGACATGGCCAACTTAAAATGGCCAGAAAATGTGTTGTGCAAACCTTTCACTGTATTTCCTGGTGGTCCATTTGAAACTCCAGTAGCAGAAAGTGAAGGTTAGGTTTCACACCAACAGAACCAATTCAACATTTGTCCAAAACTTCACCCCTCATGTCAGACACTTAAACCTCCACACAGGTCTTTACCCCGGCCGGTTAAATCAGACAGCTTATGGCCACCAGCTCAGAGTACCTGATTAATGGATGAATAGGTGATGAGGCTAATTTGACCCCGTCTAGCCAGCATCCCCGATGAAACCAAAGACCCGCGATACAAACTGACCTTGATAGTGTCCAGTGCCACGTCCATGACAGCACACTGCCTGGGAGACAGGCTTTTGGCCTCCCCTGCCATGTGATCCTGCACGTCCGAATGATGAGCAAAGAGACGCCACAACCACAGATGAGTGATCGTCGTACAACACTGGGGGGGAATTTAACACGGCGTCTAACATACGAAGATATTAGGATACCTTGAGTTTGGAGAGCTGGCCCAGTTCTTTCGCAGCCGAGAGAATCTGTGCTCCCTGGGGGGAAAACATTATATATATATATAAATAAAGGAAATTGAGTTGCTGTTTCTTTTTTTTTTTCTGCTCCTAAAAGCCAAACGCCGCTGAGCTTACAAAGGTATCGTTGCCCTGTGGCAGGACGATGGTCTTCTCCAGGCTGCTCATTACGATCCTCCACAGCTCCTTGAGCACCCGCTTCAACACGGTCTTCTCGCACGCGGTGGCGAACAGGGTGAGCCTGCGGGGGGAACGAACACACACACACACACACACACACACACACACACACACACACACACACACAGTTAACCCTAACTTGGTGCTAGCGTTGTTGAAAGTTCTTCTAAAACTTCTGATTTTTGACCAAATGATTTGCGCAGGACAGAGATTTTTAGGACACAGAAGAAGAAGAAGAAGAAGAAGAAGAAGAAGAAGAAGAAATGGAAGAAGAAGAAGAAGAAGAAGAAGAAGAAGAAACAGAAGAAGAAAAAGAAGAAGAAGAAACGGAAGAAGAAGAAGAGGAAGAAGAAGAAGCGGAAGAAGAAGAAGAAGAGGAAGAAGAAGAACAAGAAGAAGAAGAAGCGGAAGAAGAAGAAAAAGAAAGAAAGAAAGAAAGAAATGAACGAATAGATGGATAGAATAGAATAGAATAGAAATCTGGATCCACTCACTTTCCATCCAGGAAGTCCATGAGCGGCCGCAGCATGTTGTCAGAGTCGGCGTCCACCTGGTTCTTGTTGCTGTCGTTGAGCGGCCCTTTGATCTGGTTCAGCAGCGACGCCATCTGCCGCATGCAGTCGTTGATGCGGCTCTGGAAGCTACAAAAAGAGAGCGGATCGGTCAACACCAACCGACGCGCGTGCGGTTGCCGATTTAACCGGATGAAAGCTGGGATCGGCTACCTGTTCCCGAACGTTCTGCTGAGCTCATCCAGCACGTTGTTCAGCTTCACCTGCAGGTCGTTCAGCAAGTCACTGGCCTCGGAGTCCATCTGCAGAGAGACAGGAAGACACAATCCAAGCAGGCCGTTGGTTAGGATTTCATTTAGGGCCTTTTGTTGCATATAAAGACGACTGGAAACTGGAAAAAAAAACAACATGAAAATGCAGAGAAAACTTGTATCATATCACATTATATTCCAGCTCTCGGAGGACATGGCACTCGTTGACAGCAATTCACAAAAAGGCTTTAATTTCATATTTGCCCCCCAAATTAACTTGCAAGCTGCACTTCAATGCAAAAGCTAGAGCTTACAAATGGGAAATCAAGGTTTTTAAAAAAAACAAAAAACTACAATAACCATCAAACCAAAGGGATGAGAGGCGGGTTGTACTGTAATCTCCTGTGAGAGACATGTCCATCACCAACTCTGTGATTGTAGGAGTATTTAAAAAATAAAAATACAACACATACATCTCAGCAAACCCACCTTTTTACCAGCAGACTCCAACTTTTGCAGGGAGCACAAAAAAAAATAAAAGAAAGTTTAATACTGCAGGAGACGTGCGTCTTACCAGTTACAGAAACGCTCAAAATCTTTTTTTTTAAAATCACATTTAACAAATGTAAACAATTTTATGCTCCTTTTGACTTTTCAGTCATATTATACACTAGATTATATATATAGGCTTTACTCATTATATTGTGTGGGATGACTAAATAAAACACTACTACTGCTCCTGGCAAAAATAAAATGTCATTGTGGCCAAAATAATAAAAAAAGGTCCAAATTGCAAACCCACCTTTTGATCAGCAGTCTCCAACTTTTAAAGGGAGCAAAGAAATAAAAAAATAAAAGTTTAATACCGCAGGAGACGAGCGTCTTACAAGTCTCACAAGCACAGGACGGGGAACTAGTAGTAAAAAGTGAATTGCCTCCAGTGTACCTGACTCAAGGTGTGTACCGTGGCTTCATCTAAATAAGCACAGCCTGCAGGAGAGCTGAGCCGTACGCATGAAGCCATGCTGTGGCTCATTAAGCCAAAGATCCAATGGCCTTTTTGATCCATGGACTGTCAGGATCACGGGGAAGGGGAGTGTGTGTGGTGGGGGGGGGGGGACCATTAGGGAGCAGAGACTGAGAGCTTTCCCAAAGGGAAGGCTTCAGGCGAGGACAGGCAGCTGGAAATGGATTGTTTGTAATGTGCTGTATGTGTTGTGTTTGGCCCCCGAGAGTATATTTGTGTGTGCGGGCACGTGGGGGGGGTATTAATACTCATGAGTCATATGCGCCTAAACTCAACTTCCAGTATCCGAATGTACCTTAAGG
This sequence comes from Ophiodon elongatus, assembly GCA_016806645.1. Lineage (NCBI taxonomy): Eukaryota > Metazoa > Chordata > Actinopteri > Perciformes > Hexagrammidae > Ophiodon > Ophiodon elongatus. The sequence goes on from JACSYO010002077.1 coordinate 653,872, forward strand.
GGGGGGGGGGGGGGCTCAATGAACTCGTTTCCCATTTGGAGATTCACTTTAAGTTCCGTGACCTGAGTGCACGTGACCTACCTTTTCTACCTTTTCCACTGGTTCATCCATCTTTGCGTGGTGGAAATGTTTTGAGATTTAATGACAAAAAAGTGAAAGAAAAAAGTAATCGGTTGTAACTCTAGGCCACTTCAAATTAAAACAGAAATTAACAAATACTGCAGGTTTTTCACATTGGACAGCACATGCTGTATTTTGTGACACCCACCTTCTCCTTGTCGGTCTATTGCGAAACAAAAAAAACAAAAAACAAACAAAGGGAACACAAATTAAAGAAAATTAAAAACAAAAAGTTCATAAAAATAACCTTCTGTTTCAGGGGAAATGAGTGACCGGTTTTGAGGTAGGAAAACGCCATTGAAAGGGGGGTGAAAAAGAAAGAAGGTGGAGGGTGGAGGGTGAAATCACCACGGATGACGTGTTAAAAACAGCACACGGGAAACCACGACAACCACGGGGACGTCTTGTGTCACAGAGTTACTGAGAGGGAACGACACACGAGGAGGGCTCGGGACTCCTGAGGGTGACCGCAACAAACCTCAACCTCATTTTTCTCCACATCTTCCCCTACGTCTTCCTCCACATCCTCCTCCTCCTCCTCCTCCTCCTCCTTCTCCTCCTCCTCCTCATCCTCACTCTCCTCAAACTAGGCGTGGCAGCGAAAAGACAACACAGTACAATTTAGTCTCATTATATTTAACAACGTTTGCTCTTTTCGAAGGTGACTTCAACGTGCCTCTCTTTCCCAAAAATATTACGGGCGACATAATATTTCTTTGTGGAGAGGCGAACATTTGAGTAGATGCAAGCATGCTTCACAAAACATGTTTGCATGTACTGGGGAACTTGCCTGCCATGCTGGCATTCTATCGTTGTGCTAGAAAAGAGAGGGAGAGGAGAAACAAACATATTTGTCACTTCACTCTCCCGGAAAAACCCATTTAAGTTTGTGAGGCCCTGCGAGGGCAAAGCGCTCTGCCACAGAGAGGCCTTTAACTGGCTACAACGAGGGAGTGGAAGCTAACCCCTCAACCCTATGCTCAACCCAGGGCATGTGTGTCTCTTGATTTTGAATTGCGAAAGAATGAAGGGACATGGACGACTCAAATGCAGTTCAAACGGTAAACACTGTCACTGTCAAAAGTCAAGAAAACGGCCTTTCCCCACAAAGTTGAGGGCGTATGGAGGAGCGTCGCATCACTAGGCTATAAGCTAAGTGGGTGATTTCAACATACCGACCCAGGGAACATTAGTCCAACATTTGACCTAGAGAGGAAACATCATAAGGACGACAACACGACAACACTGAAACGTCTCCATAGTGCGTCACACAGGAGCCTGGGAGCACAGGGCCTCAGCTCCAGCTGACACTACATTTGTAGATAGGTGTGTCATCCGCAAAGAAAATGACCACGGACGTCGTGGTAATTCAGTTTGTTAATCCACATTACTAGAGAGAGAAGCTGAGTGCAAGAAAGGATGCAAAACAAAACGTATTAATTAACCATCGGGATAGAAAACAAAAGTGGGCCTAGGGATAGCTAGCTAGGAGTTGATCTTCTTGGTGCTGAAGAAAAAACGACTGTTGGATAGAGTGCCTTGAAATTTGACTTTCCATCCAACGCCACCATCAGTACCAGAGCTCTTACTGTCCAATACTTGGTTCCCATCAACGTCAGCAAAGTTACTAGACTAGAACAGACTAGAACGGGCTTCTATAAATGCTAAAGAGGGGTTGGCTATATGTAATATATATATATATGATATGTGGATCTACTAGTCTACTATCAGTGAATCTAATCTGCTACCACCCACGGTACCAACCAGAGCCTTCGCTTCCTCATCCTCAGCTACGACCTGCTGTCCAAGCCAGAGCAGAGGGAAATAATCAATACAGCGGCGCACCATTAAACTGATTAAACATCAGAAAGATGTGCTTTAATATGGACAAATATCTGCCGGGCTCAGACCATGATGGAAACCTACCTCCTCCATCTCTCCCACCTCCTCCTCTTCCTCTTCCTCCACTTTATCTTGCTTTAATTGTAAAGTGAATGAATGAGTTGAAACTTTAGCTGCAGTATCTAACCGCTACCGACCAAGCACTACATACTAAAGAACTAAATCTAAATAATGAAACACGGCAGCTACAATACATAGAATAAAGCACTGCATACTAAAAATAGAAATCAAAATACTAAAAAGTTCCAAGGGATTCATCTAGATCCCACCCAGTTTTTATCTGGAACCCAAGCTGGGGATTCTTTAGAGAACACTTTTAAATTCCAAAAATTATATCTAGAACCCAGCCAGGGGGTTCCATTGAGAACACTTTTTAATTCCCAACCCAACTAAGGAGTTATACCAAGAGTCCTTTTATATTCCAAAAGTTTCTATCTAGAACCCACTCAGGTTTTTTTTTTTCAGAGAACATTTTAAATTCCAAAGATTTCCTCTAGAACCCACCCAGGGTGTTCTTCAGGGAAAACTTTTAAATTCCAAGGGTTTGATCTAGAACCCACCTCGGGGGTTCTGCCGAAAAGCCTTTGAAATTCCAAATATTTAATCGAGAACCCAACTAAGGAGTTCTATCAAAAACCCTTTTCAATTTGAAGGAATTCATCTAGATCCCACCCAGGGGGTTCTACCGAGAACCCCTATATATTCCAAGTGTTTTATCTTGAAGACACAAATAGAGGATGTGATTTAATTCAACATTCTCCTGCCGATGAGGGCCTAATCTTTTGTCCGTGTTGATCTTTGCTAATGCTTTCATTGACAGCATCACATCAGACACCTTGAGGGCGTTTAGAGCTTCTAAACAACGTCTGCTACGGCCTAGTCCAGAGTTCAGACTACGTCCGGATCCAGAACTACCAGGAATCTACTTCACATGGTCTCAACTACCACTACTGTACATACCAGCGCTTCTTCTGTGGCAATCTGACACGCAGGAGATATAAATACAACTGTAGTACCAGCAACCACCTCTAGAAGACACACTTTTCATGCTTGAGTAAAAAAAGTTTAGTTTTAGTCAGAGTATGTTTCTTTTTTTTTTGGAGCCATTAAGGGATTAATAATTTCATGACGGCACATCATCCATCAACGCCGTTTGTCTTACCTGTTTGGCACCCATGGACTCAAACATCTTCTCCAGCTGGATTCTTAACTGCTGCACATTATTCAACAGGACACATGGCTGCCAGAGGACACGGGATGAGACAGACATAGAATACACAGAGATATTACACACATGTAGCAGGAACTCTTCAGTATCTACAAGAGATTGCAATCACTGCTGTGTAAAAATATTTTAATTATTTAACTTTGGAAACACGAGTGTGATTTAAAAATAAGTTTATTGATGTAATGGTGGAGCCAGTGGAGGGTCTGACAAATGTAAAAACTATCCTCAAAATGGAAATGTGAAATCATAAGTAATTTATGGTAAAGCTGTTGACAACTTACAATCTTCTCTTTGTCGATATAAGTAGGAAAACTCTTGGTCAGTATGGCACTGTACTGCAGAAGAACTTTGGCAATAGTCTGTAGATAAGGAGGAAGAAATGCATTAAAACAGCATGCAACTAAATGTAATTTGAAACTATTTAAATCCAATTACTTATTTATCATGAACCCTTTCCCAGTTGGGACTATAGAGTGTGTCTGAAAGATCCCTCCCAACTACTATATTACAAACATCCCCAAATGTCCTGTAATGTATTATTTGGCATGCAGGAAGGAAAATCCAAAAGCACAAAACTGTGCAATGCTGTTTTGTAATTCACTTCATATCTCATACTCTTTCTAATACTAACCACAGGGAGAAGCTGCTTTGTGATCATTGGCAGTCAATTCATTATCAAGTATGGAAATTTAAGACCCAAATCCACAACGCGTTTCATGATGTAGCTCCTGAGTTACAAACAAGATCTCTGTGCGGTTTTCAGAGTCAAATCCTGTTTGTTGTACTTGGGAGCAGCTTTTATAGTTTCCCCATCCGGTGTCGTGGGTATACCTTGGAGAAGCGGCGACTGTACTGAGCCATGACGTTAGGGTCGGGACATTCCAGTTTCTTGATGATCTCAAAACTCTGGTTGAGCTGGGTGAAGATGTCCACCACAGAGCAGGAGAACAGAGCATGCTCAGATGTCTGCTGGAACTGAGACATGGGGAAAAAAACCACAAACAAATACATTAACTTACACTCTGAGAAATAAAGGTCCTTACTGGAACCATATAGGGTTCTTTGGCTAGTCGGCATAGGAGAACCCTTTTTTGATCCTTTTGGAAAGGTTCCACCTAGTACAATTTCAACATAAAGAGTTATACCTTGAACCACCTGTGAAAGGTTCCATCCAGGACCCCCTGTGAGAGGTTCTACAGAGACCCTGTCTTTGGTGAAATGGTTCCACCCAGAACCCTCTCTGCAGGGTCCATCCAGAACATTTCCACCTTCTAACAAGAACCCACACTGAGGGGTTCTACTGAGAAACCTTTTATATTCCAAGGGATTCATCTAAAACCCACAGAGGGGGTTCTACCAACTATTAAAGTTTTGAGGCGCTTCATGGAACCTACAATTATTTTTCAACTTCCAAGGATTTCATCTGGAATCCACACAGGTGTTTCCACCAAGAACCCTTGGTTGCATCTAGAACCCTTCCATGGGGTTCTAACGAGAATTATTTTATATTCCAAGGATTTTATCTAGAACCCTAAAAGCAACCCACAACAATCCTGGTTCACAATCACAGTTTATGGCGGTCTGTTGTCTAGATTTTGGGCGTTTTAACATCCATGCTTTCAACAATTCTTGAAGAGGTAACAACATATCAAGGGGCCAATTGAAATGTTCTTACTCCATCTTTTTTGTCTCTCTCGAGGGCTCCATGCATGAACTCCATAGATACATCTTCATTCTCCTCCAACCACTGGAGCACAAACTGTAAGAACCATCTGCAAAGGAAAATAAAGACAACACAAGTTACTTATTTAATCTATTTCTATGTTATTTGTATACTATCCTTAACTATTACCTAGGTTAGGTGATCAATTAGAGCATCACAAAGAAGTTTTTGGAAAATAAATGTAATTTTTTCCCTGCGCCTATGAGTGAATAAGTCAAAAGCACTTACGATGGGTAGTCGGGAACGACGCCCTTAAAGTTTGGCAGCTCCTTGACATATTCGTTGTTGAGCCACTTGACTTTGAAGTGCAGGTTCATGTAGTCGGTGCTCTTACACAGTCTTTGCTTCTCGTGCTCTGCGTATACAAAAGACACAAGAGCCTGTAAGGAGGTTGTGCCAGAGAGTGGGAGAGAGTCGCGCCATTGAGTTGCATCATGGGAAACATCGAGGGTATTAGTGCCATAACTGTGGACTAAAAGTCAGGGTATCTCCGCATCAGGATTTAGACCAAACGCTTTCTTTAATGCGTTTCTCACAGGCCTCCCCACTTAATGGTCCTGCAAGGCTAAATTGCTAAGGTGCACCTGTAACATTGTTCATAGATAGATTATTATCTTTGCTCTGGACTTCGTCTTGACTTGGTCTCAACTGCCTTAGGAGTTGGCCTTGGCTCGGACTTAACTGGGCTGGACCTGATCTTGGACTTGACTTGGACTGCAGCCCTACAGCAATCGTAACAATCAGCCCAACTCTACCCGGGCACTTGAGTATCACTTTTTAGTGACCCACTAAAAAACACTTCTGCTCTTAAATCTGAAGTGTTCCTTGAGCAAAATCTCTCAGGACTCATTCCATCTCTTTTTATATTCTAGCAGATTGGAAATGAAGGGGCCGCCACTTCGGTGCTGCGGTGAAAGAGATATTTAACAGTGAGGGTCTCTGTAGGGGATTCCTCATGAGGATGGGGTCTGGGATGAAAGCTGACTGCCTCTGGGGGCCGATGGCTCTGTACAGTACAGTGAAGCAGAGAGAAATCACACAGAGGCTCCTGGGAGGAATAAGCCGCTTTCACAAACTGCACGGTTATTCATTCCCTCTTTCACTGCACTGTTTCTACCCAGGAACCGGTCTTCTTCTCATTTCCAGTTTTAGCAGAGTATCTCTTCTCTTCGACTCGTTCTTTCTCTCCGAACCCCTAACGTTTTCCCTGTGTGTATGTGTGTGTGTATATATATATATAAAAACAAAATATATAAATATATATATATATAAAAATATATATATATATATAAAAAAAAAAAAAAATATATATATATATATATATATATATATATGAAAAAATATGAAAGAATATGAAAGAACGAGTCGAAGAGAAGAGATACTCTGCTAAAGTCCATTTACCGCCACAATTCAACACAGCGGAATAATAACACTCTAAGTATACTATAAGTACTATCATATTTCAATTTGTGAGTCACCGTGTCAATTTTGACAGCTATTTAAATTTAGTCTCAGCCTGAAGACGAAGTTGCTTATTAGTTCTAGTCATTTATATCCTTCATAGTTTTAGTTGACAAAAAGTCATTACATCTCAAGTCAACTTTTAGTCAAAATGTTTTCTCTCTTAATTTTGTCAGCTTTTTAAAAAATGTTTTTAATTTAGTCCTAGTCCTGTGTCAAAAGTCCTTTTTCAAACCATCAAATTATATTTCCATAAAGCTATTCTAGCCAAAAACAATAAGAAAACCTATTTCACATAAGATTATTAACACAGGTTGAATAATTAAGAATGCAGCTTTTGTAAGAGTGGGAATCTCAAGCAAAAATAACATTTTCCAACCCACCTGCACCAACAAACAAAAATATGGACATCTGACTTACCTTCCATAGCATACTTCATGTCTTGAGCGAACAATGTCCACATGACCTCCGCTGACACCTTCCCTACGTTCAGCTCTTGGGGGAACCTGACAATTTGACAACGATTGGGTGTTGTGAACAATCGGAGGAATGCAGTCAAACTTTTCAGTGTATTTCCTGCCACTTGGAATAAAAGTAGGAAAAGATAAAAGGGAGTGCGAGCCCATTACTAACTGGTTGAGCACGGGCGTGTAGGAGTTCCTGTCCTCTTCGATGATGGAGACGATGAGCATGATGAGTTTGGGCCAGAAGTCCAAGTTCTTGATGCTCGGACCCTGCTCCTCCAAAGGGAGCTCCTCCTTGTTCTGGGGTGAGAGCACAACGCAGGGTCAGAGAGAGAGAGAGAGAGAGAGAGAGAGAGAGAGAGAGAGAGAGAGAGAGAGAGAGAGGGACAGAGAGAGAGAGAGGGACAGAAAGAGAGAGAGGGACAGAAAGAGAGAGGGAGACAGAAAGAGAGAGAGTGAGTGTGAGAGAGAGAGTGTGAGTGAGAGAGAGAGAGAGAGAGAGAGAGAGAGAGAGAGAGCGAGAGAGAGAGAGAGAGAGAGAGAGACAGACAGACAGACAGAGAGGCGGCACTTTTACTTAGTGACGGAACCGGGGCACAGCTGGACGATTAGTCCGCCACTCACCGCGTCGGTGGGTTGGTACTGTCGGCTGTACAGCTCGTGGCAGTTGTTGAAGATGTAGTCGTACGTGGAGTTGAGGCAGGCCTTGACGCAGTCCCTCACCACCTGGCTGGCTCTCGGCGGAGACTGCAACTCCTGGACCTGACCACCAGATGGGAGACAGCAACGCTGGCGGTGAATGACTCCGAAGTAGTTATTGACACTCACCTGACAACAGGGTTATCTGCAAAGTGTCCCATTTAAAGATCATTTGATAACCACTTGCTGAGATCCCACAGTAGAAAAAAGAGGCTACCTTCATCCTGAAGAAGGTGATGCTGGTCAGAAGGTCCACGGTGGATTTCAAATCCTGCAGGCGATCCTTGCTGCTGGCAGGAAAGTGGTTCTACAGAGGAGAAACGTTCACTCTGATACAACTCAATGGAACGAAGGCCCATTAAAAAGGCGTACAGCAGGCCACACCCACTGCTGGTCATAACTGTGTATAGGATTGCTGTCACAGTTTGGACTTGCAGACGGACATTAAGCGATATAAACATTATGACAAATTCAAATGCCACAAAATTGAGAATAAAACATTAGATGATAAAGTTTCCCATGTAAGCAGACACAATAACTCACTTTAGTAGGATAATAGAATACATTCTGAAAAATAATAATATAGTAGTAATATTAATGAATCTATCCCCAAAATTCATGAAAACGAGAGATCACAGAAGTGCTCCGCATTATCGACACTGGCAACGATATCAATTTAAATGTGAGAGCAACAATATGACTTTTGAGAACAATTGAGGCGATATTTATTGAATACAATCGTAATCTTACCCTGTAGGTGGAGAGGTCGATGCGCAGGGAGTTGTGTAGCTGGTCCAAGAGCTTGACAAAGCGTTCTTTCTGCGTGAATAACAGGAAGAAAAAGAAAACAGTGAGAACAGGAAGTGGAAGGAAAAAGATGTGTACACAAAAAAAAGGACAAAGACAGAGAGACAAAAACATATGTATTGCATGTGTGTGTGTGTGTGTGTGTGACGCTACAATAATACAAACCCCAAAATTTGAGGCAGAGAAGCGGTCGGAGGCGGACACATTGGTGGAGGCGGTCGTGTGAGCGTAGAAGGCGTTGATGTTGGCCAGCAGCGTGCTCATCACGGCGGGAACCCCGGGACACATGTACTTCGACGACAGACAGGCAAAGTGCCTGGAGAGACGGGGGAGCACATCATTTTCATTTTTTTTTTCAAAGTGTATGTGCATGTTATTCGGTCGAAAACCCCCGTGGTCCTCTCGGGGGTCCCGTTAGGAGCGCTCGTTTCATTCAGCTGGCTGAAGGGCGCGGCCCCGTTGGAGTGTGATTTCTGTGAACGATGGGGCCCCGGCTAACGGGCATCTGGCGCGGAGCACGACATTTCATGGAGACAAATCCATCCTCAGCACATTTGTAATAGATTTTTCTTTCATTTGGAGGCCGACGGGGACGGCACCGAGAGGCAATTTGATGTGAGAGCAGAAAGAGAGGAATGGGGGGGGCGGGGGGGCATACACAAACACACAGCGTGGGGGGGAGAGAGAGAGAGAGCGAGAGCGAGAGAGAGACTCACGTCATGGCCTGGTAGATGGACTCGATCCCGTAGCGCATGGCGAACTCGTCCACCACTTCCTGGGCCACGTCGTCGTAGTAGACCCTCCAGGCGTCGTCCCCGCGGGCCTCCGGGATCTTCACCGCGCCTTGGCCGAGCATGTCGGTCGAGTGGTGGAACAGGTTCTACGGACAGAGACGCTGGGTCATTTGAATGGCTTTTGTGGACCAGATCAGAATATATATGACATGGAATGTGGGGGTTTATGCCCGAGGGGTCTTACAACAGGATATGTGAGGTGTGCGAGATAGTAAAACCTAGGCACATATTCTACATGGAATTCTACAAGCGTATCTCTGTGATTTGAATCCCATCTAAAATCACTGATACAGATTCTGAGGCTGATTACATTACAATTTCTAGCCCTCCACATCACAGGTGTCCTGGGGTGGCCGTTACTTTGGGCTCCATTGATGAACGCTGTGCGTTGAGGTCATTACCACGACCCCGCGGCGAGCGAGAGCCAAATACCTCGTGCAAGCAGGTGTACTGCACGTGGTACGGAGCCACTTTCTCCTCGCCCTTGATCTCCACGTTGATTTGCAGCCGAATGGCCCCCGAGACGGCCGACTTGTCCGTCCTCTTCTCTGTAATCAAAGACACAAAGACACAAAGACACAAAGACACGCGTCAAGCAGACACAGCGATTCATAACTCCCAGCACCAATCTGTGACACGGGAGCCCCAGTGGGAAGCCGGCCTTGTTAACGCAACGCTAATTACAGACTATTACCGCGGCAGTGCTATTGCAGGGGTGTGTGTGTGTGTGTGTGTGTGTGTGTGTGTGTGTGTGTGTGTTCTGTTTCTACAGTTTGACGGCAGTGCGGAGCCGGCGACGCTAATAGAAGTGCTCTGGCTGAGCGTGAGGGAGACAATGGCAGAGGGGCTGTGCGTGGAGACACTTGGCTCGGCTTCACAACCTGCTATTTGCCCTGACAGGCGCATCATTGAGGGTAATTTGTACGTGTCCGACTGGTGTGCCGCTTCATGATAATCACACATCGGGAGGAGGGAGGGCGGGAGGGGAGGGGGGGGAGAGAGTACGGAGGGACGCTTCGGAGCGCGAGCATGATAGAGATGGCACAGAGCGCACATTACACGACTGATCGTTTCATTCTGCAAAACGGCTCCCGACAAGAGGAATGCTTTGTTGACGTGGTTATCAGAGGGGTATTAAAACCGAGCACTTTGTGTCTCCCAGTTCACGCGAAACAACAGCAGATTTATGGGCACATTCGTATTCAGTGCTCTTCCAGCGGGAGTATGATCAATGCCAATCTTCTGCACTTTTAATCAAGTGGAGACAAGACGGTGAACGCCTCACTCTCACATGCGACGCGGGAGGGAGGATGGAGGGCTTTTAACGGATAGCGATCAATCAAAGCAACGTGGCATAATGTAAGCGGTGGGGGGGCGGGGGGGGGGATATCCAACCTGTACTTGTGCTCATACTAAGTGGCACGAGGGGCCGATAAAATCAGCTCCTGTGTATTTTTATACTGACTGTGTTCAGGGCTCATCTTCAAACCTGGTGGAATACAACTGGGGATTTTCATCAAACAAATGATTAGACCTGCAAGTATTTTCCTGCAGGTCTATTTGGGCCTTAGGACCACTAAATGTGTATGTAAAACAATAAAAAAAATAACAGCGGTAACGCAAAGCTATAGACTTCTGTTGGAATAAAGGTGGAAGTGTGCACCTTTACTTCCTTAACACACACACACACACACACACACACACACACACACACACACACACACACACACACACACTGAAGGTTGGGATCGTAGTACCAGCGAGACAGCGTACTGACCCAGGTTGTACCAGACGTCCATCTCTCCGCTCAGCGTTCGCACTTCTATTATGCTCTGGCCGAGGAAATCATCGGACTCCCTCTTCAGACGCTGCTTCACCCTCGACTTGATGTCGTCGTCCTCGTCCCACACGCGCACCTTGATACGGTCCGAGGAATTGTGGCACTCGCTAGCGGAAAAAGAGGGGAAAAAAGACAGATGAAGGGGAAACATCAATCATAGAAAACAATAGAAATGTAATTTACAAACACATTGTACATCCAAGGAGTTGGTTGGTGACTTACAAGTGGTACTTCTCCTCCCAGACAGGATTGAGGTTGCCATAAATGGTCTTGGTTCTCTTCTTGGTCTTGCCCACCTGAACGGTGACGTACGGATCGCTGGATCCCGTCTTGTCCTTGGCCTGAAGTCCTTGGGCGCAAACAACTAGCGCGGCGACGGAGGAACAAAGACACGAGGGACAACCGTTGGCATGAACAACAATCACATGTGAGGATGTCCCTTTTAAAGCTGTGGTTGATTTCAGCAGATCTCACCTGTGATGGTGATCTTGGCTGACCACTTTGAAGTGCCGTCTAGGACGCTCTGCTTGATGGTCTTCATCTGCTGCGCGTGGATGGCTTTGCTGATGATGAACACCTCCCTGATGAGTTCAAAGATTTCCGGCTTGTTCCTTTCCCTGATCTTCATCCTGTCCTTCATGGCCATGATGATATTCTGAGTTCGGTCTTCAGCCCCATGCTTAGAGCTCTTCTCCGCAGCACCTATGCATTTAACAAACAAAACAAAAAACGTACGCAGATTAAAATCCATTTAAAAACTACTACTTGTAGTAGTGCGTGTGGCGTTTAGTTGTTTTCTGGGTGGTACTCACGCTGGAGGCAGTCGGCGTTCAGCAGCTCTTGGCACTTCTCGTGGCACTTGACCCCACACTCGGAGCAACGCATGCCTTGGCGGGCTATTCCCCACAGCAGCCCCTCACACTCGTAGCAGTATGTGGGCGTCGTGGCGGTCCACACCTCGAAGTTATGTGGCGTAGTGCAGGATATGGGGTAGATGAGAGCCTGCAGGGTCTTCTTGTACACATGGTTTTTCTACAGAAGGGGGACAGTGATTTTTTTAGGGTGTTTTCACGACTAACTAAAATCAAAGTGCAACAATGTCTCATTGTTGCCCTTTGGGCCAGACCAAATGAACCCAACTACAGGGGTGATAGCACCCTTAAATGCATGGAATTAGAACAACCTAAGAGCCCTGAATCATACTTTATTTATTTTTTGGGTGGAACTGAAAATGTAAGGTGTTATACTCACCAGCTCTCCATCCTTGATTGAGGACCGTGCGGCCATGGCAGATGCGAGCCCCGCCTTCCTGGCTTGGACGAGAGACTGAACAACACGTGACACGGTAAAGTTCGGCCAAGTTAGCGTTCATCAAATGCATACACAACCCACAACCAAGCACCGCTCAAAATATGACTATAACAATGAAGGTCAGTACGTTTAAAAGGGTGGCTAGGGGTAGTTGTAAGTAGGGTTATTATTTTGTCCCAATGATGGAATTCTTACCGGATGATCAGAAAACCCATATGAGTAGTATTAGTTTCAAGAGACTAGTGAAGAGGAGATTACTAAAAAGTTATACAAGTATCAAACAATACCAAGACCATTAGCCACACATTCCCATGGGAGTGTTAATACAAACCAAAAGGCGGGGGAATGATTTGTTGATAACATATTGCAATGATAATATCAAGTAGGAAGAAAAAGCTGCCCATGACCAAGATGCATGCAAATACTTTCATTTTGTATTAAACAAGAGGTTTGCGATCAAAGAGATCAACATGCTGTAGACAAACGTGTTTCGAGGCAACTACTGTTTTATTTGTCCTACTTGATATTTTGAGCTTCAGTAGAACAGGGAGTGGCAACTGGGTTCTATTAACTTACCATAGCCTGACCAAGGAGAGTGAATGCATTCAAGAGAGTTGTGGGGAATAGTTTTGGGTTTAAGAGAGGAGGGAGGGAGAGAGAAATTAGCAGGCTGATTTCATATTCGTCTCAAAAATGAGAACTGTGACTTCTGTGGCGGTTCTCACAAATAGAAAGAAGTGCACTCAACAATGAAAGAACAAAAACAAACAAGGTGACATGTGACACACGGTATTAATAAGGAAGAAATGACAAGTCGGTACTGACCACGTCGCTGACCAAGGGGATGGGCTTCTTCTTACGCAGGTCTGGCATGCTGTCGATCCCATACAGACCAGATCCGCCACTATGCACCGACAATGATAGAATAAAATTGAATAAAACAATGCATACATTTCCACTGTCATCACAATGATCAAATGATTATAGTCACAATAGTATCAAAAAGCTAATTTAGTGCTACTTATTACTAATTCTATTTTTCCAAAGATTATACTTAAAATTGTGATATAATATTGTATATATGACTTACCCTGGTTTGACCCAGGCTTGTCTGGCATTGGGTTCTTCATCTCGGACCTACGAGATTTCAAATGTGAGAATTTAGGCTGACGACTTAAAAGAGGCATTCGTATTATATTGCACAGTAGGGCATGAGAAGAGGGAAGTTGGAATAATGGAAAGTTGTATTTGGTTGAGTTTGACCTTCTTGGTGTTACAGAACATGCAAAGCCACATAAAAAAATATAATAAAAAAAAAATGATGATGCCTTTAGAACACAAGATCAAATAAACGTTGCTGAACTCTGTAATTGTAAAAGAGATGTTACGTAAAATGCAACGGTGGACCAACATTATGTGGGCTCAAAACCACAGAGTTTCTTCTATTTCACAGGTCAAGTCAAATCGGTTTGCCCATGGACTGCTTCAAGAGACACCCCAGATGATTAAGAAGAAGCAGAGAAATCACTTGCAAAGATTTCACAAAACCACCAACATTACGACTGGAGGAATACACATGTACATAAGTTATTTTACTTTTCCCTCAAAGGAAAAGTCTTTCATCTGTCGCTTTATATCTTTCTCTCAGATAACAGAAGTTGAAAGTGGGCATCCCTTTGGGGTTAGCTCTCAAAGAGTTTCTGATATTGTTTGAAAATCTTCTGGGGAAGCAGCTGCGATTATGCTAGCACCAAAAACAGAAATGGGGATTTGTACAACATGAATGAAACAATAATAAACTATTTATTATCCAGAAAAACTGAAGTGATGGGACAAACATCCTTTCCAGAATAGCAGGATGAAGTTTTTAAATCAACCCTATGATGACCTGTATCATTTGCATGTTGTGCATTATGCTTTGGAGTGCACACAAGCACTCCCTTTGACAAAGACGAGCAATGGAAAAAAATTAAATAAACAATTATCCCACAACGACCGAAATGAACAGGAAAACAACTGTAGGTTAATTAGCTAATGTTATATGAGTAACCTGATTATCTTCTCTCCCACATTCTGCAAAGAAAAGAAAAATCACAGTAGGATTAGAAAGAACAAGTGTTTATAACTGATACATGTATAATTATACATTAATTTCATATCAATGCTATATACGTAAAATTTCATCGGATCATTACATGCTTCAAGATGTATGTTTTTGCTGTTATTACTGGGCTTGCCAGCGATTGAAGTATAGAATATACCTGGGATAAACTCGTCTTGAGATTGGGATCCCTGAGACCCTTGAGACCCTTGAGACCCTTGAGAGCCATGGGACCCCTGCGACCCCTGGGAGCCCTGAGCAGATTTGGATAGTCTATGACGGGTTTGCCGCTTTTCCCTCAGAATGCGCTGGAAATTAGCCATACGCTCTTTGTGACTGGCATCCGTAGACTTTCCTTGATTTTCCTCGTCAAGAACGTGGTTTTCCCGAATTGGACTTAACCGCACCTCATCTGTACTGAGCCTTGAGGCCAGGGGACTCTCGTCCTGCCTTGCTGGACAACTGTCTGGTGTTAAGTCAAGAGTGGACAGTTCGCCATCTGTTGGACATTCTCCATTGTCCTGGGAAATCTCTTCAGAGAGACATTCAGTCGGGGTGCAGGGAGAGTGGATTGCTTCATGGGGGGATGCTTGAAGGGAGCATGACTTGTCTTCATGTGTCTCACTACAATCCACGTAGACCGAAGCCTCACTCTGCTCCTTTGGAGTCTCAAAATGAGTGTGATTCTCTGTCAGACTGACATCTCCCTCTGTATAATCTGTATCGCTCTGCTCCTCCTTGGGCTCACTGGATTCTCTGACAGGGGATGGAGGTGCTTCAGATCCACCATCATCTTGAACATCTTCAGGGTGGGATCCTTCCAACTTTTTCAAAGCCCCTTTCAAAGCGGACCTGAAAAAGCTGCCAAAAGTTGTTACGTCAAAACCTACATTGGGGGTCTTGGCTGCGCTATCGGGATCTATTTCAGAAGACACGAGTGACAAAGATTCTGCTGCTTCATCCCTGGAGATGCTGTGATCGGTCCACTCCCTGTCCAAACTGTCAGCAGACCCCAGATCAAGAGTGTCACCGGAAGATGGACAGTCATCGCACAGTGATTGTGGCTCCAGGTAACCATCATCACAGTCCGTCAACAGCACAGTGGAGCAACTCAAACTCCTGGATGGCTCACTACCCAGTTCGTTTGCACAAGCATCCATGGTGTGGTAACCAGAACTACGCGAGTACGGACAGTTTGCCGAACAGTCGCACTCCAGGTTTTCTTCCTCAGTTGGTAGTCTGGGGGGCCGCCAGTCCGTCGTACTGGAAGAACTCGAAGGAGAGTTGTAATGGTGTCCGAACAGCAATGAGAGATGCTCAGAGCTGTTGTCTGAAGAATGACCCGGTGTGCTGCTTTGTGTCTCCTCTGTGGTGCACCTGTCCCAAACACCAAGACAATTGTCTAGCTTTTCTCCGCTGTTCGCAAAACAGCAGATGTCCTCCTCAGTCCAACGTCCTCCCCCACTTATACTGTGCTGCATATCACCAGAAGGCCACCTGTCATATTCTGTCTCACCAGAGAGTAGGCTTGCTCCCTGACAATTGGAACTGTGGCACGATGACAAAGAGCTGGTGCTTTGGTAGTCATGGCCACGATGAAGCTCAAAGTAGCCGGGGTCGGGTTTGGCAGGGCCTAGTATGCGCATGTTTGAACTCTGCTTTGAGTTCTCTTGGTCGGTTTGCTGGTCTGATTGGAGGGCGACTCTGTCAACGTGCCACTGTTTAGGTGATCTGTGAGATGGCATACGTCCTGAATCTTTGCGATCCAACAGCGGACTGGTGTCGCTCCCTTGAAGAGATGTGATGGCGTTCTGTCTACCCAGGCTTCCTCGTCTGATGCGTGATGTTTTAGAAACCGGACTAGGATGAGGTGCAGCCGAAGCCCCAGAGTACAGCTCACCTATTTCACTGAGCACCGCATCGACACAACAAGATACTTCATCCACCGAGCCCCGCACAGATGTTAGATACTGCCTCAGGTCAGAAATTTCCTCCTGGATCTTGTTGATGCCTTTCAGCTCTTTAAGAATATGTTCCACAATGTTACCAGAGCCTTCCTCTGCCTCCTCATCCTCCCTCTCCTTTTTCTCTTCTATGTTTCTGATCTTTTCAATAAGCCTGGGTAGAGTATCCTCCACAACCCCAATGCCATCCTGGCAAGCCGAACTGCTGTGGTCAGCTTTGGTGCAGATAGTTTCCACTGATGAGAGGTCATGAAGGGAGTTGTCTTCTGGTCCCTGCAGGCACTTCTGCAGCTTTCTGCGCAGGCTTTGCCCCACTTTGGGGCTCTGGGATTTCTTCTCCTGCAGGTCTCGCCTCTTGGGCGACGGTGGGAGTAGCTCCGATTTGTAGGGTTCATCGTGTCCACTGAGCTGTCCTCTGGGGAGCATCCCTGAGAGGTGGCACTCTTTGTCAACTGTCCCCAAACATGGACAGATCACTGCCTCAGTGGCTCAGGGTGGCGTATAGCATAGCATAAGCTGATATTTTAAACTTCAAATGACTGAGTGCCTGTACTGAAAAAAACAAACAGTTATTTAGCAGTGGAAACTGATCTACGCTTGTTGTATGTTACTATTGGAATCTCATTTGGTTGGTTCTGCTAGAACTAGAAGAATTCTAACATCAGACACTGTGATTACTAGGTAGCAAATAATGCTACATTGGCTAAATAATGGCAATAAATGTATTTATATATTTGAGGTCACATTGAGAGTGTACATTTCTCAGTACAGTATAGAAGTAGGATAGATAATGTCTATAACTGACCTTCTCAGTCAGAGTAGCAACACTATGCAGCTGCTTACATCTCTGTAATTAGGATGCTCTGGAAAGGCAGCTTGGTAATTAGATGATAGGTCAATTCTTTCCTCTCAGGCCATGTCATTCTTTCACACCCATACCAGCTGCATGGCTTAACACTGTAGCTCTTAACCATTGCCTACAGTGTAAATACTAAAGGGATTATTGAACACCCCCAAAAAAAAATCGATATGATGGCATACACGTACGTGCATCAAAATTAATTCATGCACGTGAAACATACAACAGTCTTAAGTTTAGCAATTATATGGATATGTCTTACATGCTCCTTGCATTTAGTCATAGTGTATATTAGGCACAGCTTAGTGATATCTACTTTGTCCACTGAGCATCGCCATTTAGAAAATCAGATCAGAAATTTGGAGAATCCTTTCCTTGTAATGGTACCACGGACAATTTCTGCTGACCGCCCCTAAAGATCAGAGACGCGTAGGAATACTGCTGCTTTAAACTGGACACAGTACGATTGGTTAGAACATGAATATGAAGCACTTGGCGTTTCTTGACACTTAAACTCGCTGTTCAAAATACCAAGAACATTAGAATCTGGGAAAAGCTAAAATAAATGTGTTTGTCTTACCACAGAAACATGTATTAACCATCTAGCCAAATTTGAATGATGAAAAAAGAAAAATGTCAAGTGTATAGGTTTCAAAATTGTGAAAAAATAAGCAGTATTCTCCGCCGAAGTCTCTTAAACTACGCCTAGTTGTTGGTGATAACTGATTACATATGTACAGTTACAGTATGTACAATATAGTGGCCATCTCACTGCTGACCACTACTTTTGCAGAATGTTCTCAGACGTGCTCTACGGGCAGGCCAACAGGCTAACTTCCGGCTTCGCCTTATACTCACTTGATTGGAAGTAAAATAATTTGATTCGGACCGAATTCTGCAAATTCCGATGGTTAAACGAGTCTTAGCGAGGTCTCCTACAAATGTTCTGACATAAAGGCTTTAACTAAAGCCGTAAACATAACACACACACACACACACACTGTTATTAACTGCCTCATACTATGGATTATGAAGGATGCATGGTGATTTCTAGATATTTTTCTCCCCTGTTGAAATGAACAAGCTCACTACAAATATTCATATAATGTACAATAAATATTGTACATTTTATTCTACAACATATGATTCATAATAGTTCACGTTTTGGTGGGTGGATTCCCAATTCCATTAAGTATATCACTTCAGAGGGTGTATAGTTGCTAACTACATTAACCCACCCCATACCGGAGGTCTCCAATAAGCACTTGAGCCTGATGAGGGTTTGGTTTCCTATTGCTTCTGGAATTGAAAACAAGCTGATGAGCGTATGAGCTCAAAAGGAAAATGGAAAAAGACGATCTGAGATTAAGATACATATTGATATTCTTTCATTTCTGATTAACAAATATGAACAGAAATATCTGGGCTGTATAACACATTACCTACCAAATACAATAAAAAACATTTAGCTTCCCTTCTCTGGCTCTTTTTTTACAGACAGCCATGATCTGCTATTTGGTGCACATGGACAGTCAATGATTAATTAGTTAGTTTCCCAGGATAAAGAAACGTAGAAAGGCTCATTTTCTCAGGACAGTCATAACAATAGCCCGCAGCAGTCTCTTTTGTCTCCTTACTACATAGTCTGTGGCAGAAGAAATATTTTCTTTTGAGGTTTTTAAGTTGACCTCTCAAATTTAGATCACATGACCACCAAACCAAACTGAAATTCTGTTGTACTAAGACTAAGCACTAAGACACATACCATATTTTCTATGTACATCAGCCAAACATGAATTTCCCTCAGTACGACATGCAGTTCCGCTTTCTGTTTAATCAAAGTCGACACAAACTTGATGCTAAGTGATTAAAAGGATGAAAGATATATATTAAATTGTAATGCCTTACCTTATTGGGATCAAAATGATAATCAAGAACAACCTGTAGATGTCATCTTGCAAGATCAGGGTCGCTCGGTAGATCAGTATGAGCAATTTCCCTGTTTATCTTCAAGATGTATCCACGGGCGTATTATTAAAAACGGGTGCTTTGCCTCAATCTCACCAGCAAATCTTCTCTAATTGACAGAGATGCACTCGTTTCTGCCACTGGAACGGCAAGCGTGACAGTAGCCGCCCGCGATCACACAGCAGTTCACTCTCGGTTAAGTAGCCATCGCTACTCCCCCTCCCAGCTCCCACCCTCACGCATTCTCTCTCTGCTCTCTCTCCTTCTGTCCTCTGGCAATGAATTCCAGCACAAAGCTGATCTGAGGCTGTGAGACTGCCAGTTCTCAGTCAAATTTACTCCTTTTCTGTGTTTTCACATCTGCCGGCTGCTGATATTCGGGATTATTCTCTAAAACAACCCCTGATAAATATATCAGTACCACTGGCTTACCTGCAATTACTGATTTCCTCCTTGCTTACTTTTACCTTTGTTAATGGAAAATTGTTAAGAGGAAGGAATTTCTATTCAAAGATTGCAGCCAGAAGGAAACCTCCAAGTTTTAAAAGTGAAGCCAATGCGTAAGTACAATAAACTTGCATAATTTCTAATGATCATCAGGGGGTTCTGGTTGCAAAGAAAATTGTATAGAAGTCTGAGAAAATGACCCTCAATTTATTTATTACCTCAGTAAACATTGTAAACATGAGTTCATGGTCTCATTGCCAGTTTCAGGTCTTCTTCAATACAGCATGGTGTTCATTTCGTAAATTATGGTCCATTTAGATTAAAATAGACCATAAAGCGGATAACGCTTTAGGGCGGGGCTACCTCGTGATTGACAGGTTGCTACCACGGCGTTGCCTGGTCTGGGAGTTGTCCCTGTGTCCGTCTTAGAACTTTCACAGTGTGTTTTCAGTTCATGACAATTAGTTGTAACATTGTGGTCGCCAAAAAAAATATCAATTAATTAATGTAATTAGCTCCACCCTCTCGTGTCACTTCTGGTTGCAAAAACACGAGATGGCAACGGTTAAAAACCAAGATGGCGTACCCAAGGCATCAAAACGGAAAATATGGGTATTGAAACTGATACTGGAAACAGATGTGAGAGCCAATTTCACTTCCTGCTCTGTATTTGCCCCTGTATGCAAACATTTTCTAGGAAAAGTTAAACACGGTACATATCTCATCTCATTCTATTCTCTGGATTTAAAAATGCATGCAAGGTTGATTTACAGTGTCTCATTATGCAGGTGACTGTTCATTACAGTCTTTCCCCTTCGTCCTGTAATAAATGGCACTTACACAGCTTTCACCTTGCTTTCTAGTTATACTCATGTCTTCGATCAGCCATCACTTACAGAACATGTTCGTCTCTACGAGGCCATGCAAACTAATCATTATAATGGAGCCAATCGATGTTCTATATACTTCTTTACTGCTGTGCCATAAAAAGCCTAATCAAGGGGATGAACCCCAGTTAGAGCTGAGAGATTCCCATGATTTCATTATGACCACCGGCTAAAGATTCCCGATAAGATAGATTTACCATCAGTTAACATGCGCTGGATACAAATTCTCCGGATTGGTTTAATATGAGGCTACGGGGCATCTGATTCTAACACCAAAAGCCAAACATGACTTGATGGAGATCAAAACAGTGGCATATGATTTCCTATATGTATAAGTGTATTTTTCAGAGAAAGGAGGGGCTCCAAATAGGTTAAAATGATCATCTATCACTGATGGGAGTTAATACCTTTGTCTGAAAATTACACAAGACACACAAAAATGAAAGGATTAGGGGATAAACAGCTCAGACGATGGAATTGCCACCTCTCATCTCTTGCGTTACACCCTTCCCTCTCATTAGAGTGTTTAGATGAGAAGAGATGGTGGGTAATACAAGATTGTTTAATACTTTTTTGGTTCATCAAGCATTTCCCGAAAAAACAACAACACTGTTTTCACCAATTCTGATCAAAATACCCAGTGACCACCACTGAGTCACCATTCACTCTAGAACATGAGTGAACCATCTATTAAGGCAAATTATAGGCCCCTGAAGCAGTGAGTGATGGAGTCAACAGAGGGACACTATACTGTAGCCTCACAATCACAGTGCCATATGAAGAGATAAAATCAACCAATGAAAAGTGAGACTGAGAAAGGAGATGAGGTATTAAAAGATTAATTACAAATGCAATATTACTGAAAAACTGGGCAGTATCCGAGGGCTGGATCCAAATATTCTACTATTCGGGTTATTCCGTTTGTTGGGTAGGTATTCGGTTTAAAATTTTAGTATTCAAAGATATATATATATATATATATTTTTTTTTTTTTTTTTTTACCCCCTCGGAATTACAAACATGCATTAAGCACACCACAACTTTTGGGAAATACTTATTATTCAGTAACAAATAACAGGGTCAGCCCTAGACTATCATCTCACCTCTCGATTGAAGGAGCACATGTCTGCTGGGCAGCTGTGACACAGAGGAGCGAGCTTACGACAAGTCTGCTGCAATTAAAATTGGGTGGGTGAAACTAAAAATACACTCATCCTTAACTTGGAAAATTGTTTGTGGGGCTCCTCTGACGAGGTACTGAATCCCAAGTAGCGCCACTTTTGCTGCCCAGGGGCTATCAAAAGTCTGCCTGTGTACTATATGTCACCACGAGGAGCAGACGTGTGATGTTGCAAAAAAACAAATAAATATATACATTTACATTAATTAATATTATCCTTACACATTTTATGCATTGTCCTAAACAACCAACAAGGTAAAACTCAACCACTTTCAAAGGATTGCAAACTTGTATGTCTGCATCTTCATTGTGTGTGTGTGTGTGTGTGTGTGTGTGTGTGGTAGGGTAGGAAAAAAAAGGGGCAAGAAGGTCAGACTTCAGTTGGTGATGAGAGATCAGATATTGGTGGGGGAATTGAAGTGAAACTGCCTACCTCCCGGAGCTGAACCCTGACTTTATTGATGGCCTTCAACCAACGAACTCTGGATGGGGAAAATGGTAAAGGCGGCCCATCATCATGGAACCTGGGTTACATGGATTTAAGAATAGGGGACAATCTCTCAGTTCAAAAGCATTTTCGTTATAGCACATACATAACTGAGTTGAATTCTGAGCATAAATTGTACCGTAGGAGTTTAGAGGAGCCTCGCTCTGCTGGAGCGTCCTTGCTCACGCCCCGTCCGACTTCAGGAGACAGCCCATTTTTCTGCTGATCACCGACAGTAGAGTGACCATTGGTGGGAGGATGGCCGTCGGTGCGTGGCTGCCCATTGGTGGAGGGATGAAAGCTGGTACTGTGGTAGGCGTGGAAGGACTCCTCCAGTTCAGACCCTCCAGTGCTCTCCTGGCCAGTCTCACTAAGCTGGGAGCTGGTCTGGCTCAGGTTTCCTGATGACCCAAAGCGACTACTTTCCACTGGACTATAAAGGTGAGAGAGGAGTGAGGAAAATATTCAATGTCAGATTTTTTTTAGATTAAAACATGGGTGAAAGATGATTTCTAAATAGATTTGTAGTTTATATTTTTTACTTTAGCCAAGGGCAGATAAGTGGGCATGGTTACATAAAAAAGCTAATTCTAAGTGTTTTATTTTAGAATTAGTTTCAATGCTCCAGAATACTAAAACATGAACACAATAACTAGGCTTTCAGTTTCTTAGGCTGTAATAAGCACCGCCCATCTACAGGCAATCTGCACACCCTGCTTCATGCCCTAAAAAGATACCCAACCTCGCAGGGAGACTGTTGCATGTTGGAAAATAATGAAAATGTGCATTATACTCTGCATATGCTTTTCCTACATTGAAGTTGCGCTTTCGAATACAAATGGCACACATACTCCATTTTGTGGTGTGAGGTATAAAAATCCCCTGTTCCTGCTCGTCATTACAAAAAAAAAGAGGATATTTCTGCACACACATACACCTGCATGTTTTATTGTCAATGTTTTACTTTCACCTATCCACAAAAGGAAACACATATAAACAGTGTATGATGGTAAGTAAGCTTATGGAGACAAGGGGTTGAAGAGCAGATGGATGTGGACAGTAAAATATGCAGAGTTGATCTGTGTGTTTCAAATTCTACCTTTTATAGTGTCATTTCATGACTTTCATTTTTTAGGGGCAGAATGCAGATTAGCTGAACATGTTAAAAGGTAACTGTTAAAAATAACTGTGACCATATACAATTAAACAACACAAATCAGAATTCCGTGCTCAAACAAAATTTACAGTATTTATAATGTTGCAGGCATTCGTGGTTATACTTGAGCCTGTAAATATGTCTCCGAATAAACTAAAGCGGGAAGGAAATTTGCCAAATATCTGCTGAGACATTTGCATTTACTCAGGATATTACTAAATGATCAGTAAGTGCAGAACTATGGAGGACGACAATCAAAATGAACATTGAGTATAGAAGTTCAGGCGAACAAATGAATCAGTACCAAAGGAGTAGCACAAGAATTTGCCTCTCTTTAATAAACTTATGAATTATAAATAATAAATTCACTGGTGAAATGGCTATGAATATATAAATATGTAAATTTTGTTTTGGAATTCTGTTTCGAAATTTCATGTAAAATGATGTAGATGCAACACACAAAAAACAAAGAAGACACACACACTGTTCTAAAGACTGTCCGCAACACACACAGATATACATACACTCAAGCTAAATATTAAATGAATCTAGTTAGGATGGATTGCAGAGCTGAACAGGGAATACATTTTTTCCAAAATGTCAATGCATCATAAATGGTGAGGGGGAATGCCATTTATTATGCTTTTACTAGCCTTTTTGCATTCAATAGATCCTTCTTGGACTGGTTGTCCAGCTGCACTCCTGAGGTAGGACCTGCAGAGGGGTGTGTTTCTACAAGCCCTTCCTTCTCCTTTGGGGTCAGGGATGCTGAAGGATCTACTTCAGGAGTGGAGACGCAAATCTGGGGGTTTGCTATATCATCAGTGGGACCTACCGACTCAGTTTTTTGGGCATCGGATGTTGCACCCTTTTGTACAGTATGTGTTTGACCATTCGTTGGCTTGTTGTTAGTTTTAGGTTGAGATGTTACAACTGGGACAGCTTGTGGCTTGGGTGGCTCTGCCTGCCAAGGAAAACTTATCTTTGTCCCAAATAATGAAGTGGTGGGTGGCTCTTGTTTTCCGGGAACAGGTTTTTCCTCTTGAAATAGGCCTCCAGAAAAGGTTTTTAATCCTGAAAACAGACCACTCACTCCTTCTGCTTGAGGCATTGATGGAGCACCTGATGACATTGTTGGTGAAAATAGGGATCCAAGAGATTTTCCTGCATCACTCTGTGTCGATATAAAACCAAACAGAGACTTAGCTTGAGGTGGCTCTTCAATGTTGGGCAACTGATTAACTGGAGACGCTTTATTAGTATCTGCTTCCTTGGCATCAGGTGGTACTGATGTGTCACTTTCTTTCCCTTCAACTTCTCCTTTAATGACCATAGGCTTCTCATGTATCATCTCTGCCTCATCAGCAGGTATCTCTTTTTCAGTATTTTCTACTTCATGGGTGAGATCACATGTAGTGCTTCTTGAAGCATTTGTGACAGCAGAAGTTTCTGGACTAACTGCCTCAGATGCCACAGCACTACAACTTTTTAGGCTGCCACATTTTAATTGATCGTTATCTGGTAAGGTTGAGTCCACTATTTTATTTGTGCTAGTCTCAGTGCCACATGGTGCCCCTTTTGGTGGCACACTTTCATTCTTAATCTGTGACTGTGGTGTAGTGCCGGGCATTAGCTTGGGCTCAGCTGGCATTTGTTCAGATGGCTTAGGTGGTTGTCCCATACCCCCAAACAAAGATCCACCTATGCCTCCAAGTATTGATGCTCCAGTCTGTGATCCAGCAGTCTGAGCAGTGACTCCTCCAAACATTCCTCCAAGTAAAGAACCACCAGGCTGTGCTGTTGCCGCAGATCCTCCAAACATCCCACCCAGTAACGATCCACCAGTCTGGGGACCTACAGGCTTGGCAGGGGATCCTCCTCCAAACATTCCGCCTAATAATGACCCTCCAGTGGTGGGGGCGGTGGTTTGAGTACCAGGACCAGACCCCTTGAAAAAACCTCCCAATAATGATCCCCCAGTCTGAGGAGCTGCTGTCTCGGTGTTGGACCCTCCAAAAATACCTCCTAATAGTGATGCTCCACTCTGACCAGTGGCAGCTTGGGGAGCAATTCCTCCTAGTCCAAAAAGTGAGTTCTTCTGCTGTTGCTGGGGACCTTCAGTGGGAGCAACTGCTGGTTTGAAAAGGGATGACATAAAGCCTGTAACTGTATCTGCTGCTGAATCACCAACAGATTTTTCTGGCTCTGGAGGCTTTTGTTGTCCCTGTACTACCGTACTTGGTGATTGAATGGCTGATGTTCCCTCTTTTGTCGCAGGAGTTATTTTATCTTGACTTAACTGGCCACTCACAAGCTCTGGTCCTGCAAGTTGTTTTGCTTGTGCACAGATTTCAGATTCTTTAGACTGAATATCATTAGTTAAGGTAGTTGGCTTTTCAGCATCTTGGCAATGAACTTCTTCTATGACATTGCCGTCAGTTTTGGCTAGGCTTGCTTCAAGACACGGGTCTGTACCGTCAGGTCGTGGTAGTGTTTCTGCCTGCTCTTTGCTTTTGCTAGCTGTATCAATTAGAGCAATTTCAGGACCAGCTAGAACTGGAGTAGTATTACTGTCATCAATGGGTTTTGGTAGAACAGTTGCATCTGAAGGAGTGTCGATAAGAGCTGTAATTGAAGTTGTCTGGTCATCATTGAGTTTAGTTGCGCCTGCTGTAGTGGGTATTACAGGTGCAACAGATCCTCCAAGCATAGAAAGCAAACCTTTATCGGGTATATCATGAGGAGCTGAAGTTCCAGGTAAAATGCCACCGAGAAGAGATGTACCAGTCTGCGCTGTAGCTGTTTGAGAAGATAATCCTCCCAAAATACCTCCCAATATAGAGCTACTTTTTGAGGGTGCTGAAGTTTGGTTATCAGCCCTTCCAAACAATCCACCAAAGGACCCACTAGTCTGAGGTGCTGTTGTTGAGGCTGCTGATCCTCCAAAAATCCCACCCAAAATAGACCCTGCAGTCTGAGATCCAGTAGCCTGGGGAGCAGATCCACCAAATAAGCCTCCAAGTAAGGATGTCCCTACCTGAGGGCCTGCTGTCGGTGGAGCAGATACTCCAAGCTTAGTGGGACCAATTTGAGGACCAACTTGAGGAGCAGCCTGAGGAGCAGGCCCTCCAAATAAACCACCTAGTAACGACCCACCTGTTTGAGAAGCTGGTGTTTGGGGTGAAGAGCCTCCAAACACTGCCCCTAATAGAGAATTTCCAGTTTGCGAAGAGGGCTGAGGGGCAGAACCTCCAAACAGAGAGAACAAACCTTTGGCTGGTGGGTCTTTGGGGCCTGATGATACAGACTCAGACTCTGTCGGTGAAGGACCCGTCTGGCTAACACTAGGTTCCGTGCTGGGACCAGAAAATAACGAAAGCAAACCTCTTCCTGAACTGTCTGAAATGAATGCTGAATGTGAGGATGGAGCCTGTGGGCCTGATCCACTGATCATAGACAGAAGGCCAGAAGCTGGTGGTTCCTTAGAGGGAGCAGGGTCTTGGGGTGCACCTTCTGTGCCCGTTTTCTTTTGCATAGTGGCACATTCAGAATTTGACTCCATAGATACAATATCAGTGCCTTCAATTTTGGTATCCTGTGTAGTATCTACAGTAGTCCCAGTGGATAAGCTATCATTCACTTCACTTGATATTTCACTGGCAGCTGCTGCAACTGGGACTTGACTACTGGAAACAGATGACATTTGGAAAGAACCTTGTGTCGATAGTGACTCTTTAGTATCAGTAACAACAGCAGATGATGTATTAGGTGTTTGTTGTGGAGGTGACACAACATTACATACAGAGGGTATACTCTTTGCAGGTTCTTTGGGTGCTGTAGTTACTGGGGAAGTAGACAAATTTGAACTTCCTGGTGTTTGAGGAGTACTGGGGCCACTAAACATAGAAAACAAAGATTTTCTTGAACTTTCACTAGAGGTAGACAAGCCACCCAATATTCCCCCAAGAACAGAAGAGGTTGGCTGCCCTTGTGCTTGTGGCTGTGCTTGTGGTTTAGATTGTGTCTGAGGTTCCCCTTGTAGTTGAGTTTGTGACTGGGGTACTCTTTGTTGAGTTAACGATGTTGGTGGCTGTGGTTGTGGGGGACTGGGATCACTAAACATTGACAACAATCCCTTCATTGGGCTTTCAGTTGAACCTGATGACCCAGGCAGAATTCCCCCTAGAAGAGATCCTGTTTGGGCTTGCTGTTGGTTGCTGGGACCACCAAACATTGAAAGGAACCCAGTATTTGGGGGGTCTCTTGGAGGAACAGTTCCCTGTTTTGGTACTTCCGCAGCAGACTTGGTTTGAGGGTGTGGGGGAGAAGGACTTGATCCTCCAAACATAGATAATAAACTTTTACCAAGTGATTCCTGTTGAGGAGGTTGTGGAGCTGCACTTGGTGGATGTGCTTGAGGTGAGGGTCCAGTTTTAGGTGCAGCCTGTGTTGGACTTGGCCCACTAAATATTGATAATATACTTTTACCGAGTGATTCTTCCTGTGGAGCTGTAGCGGATGCAGACGATTGAGGTGTGGGACCAGACTGAGCAGCTGCTGTTGATCCAACAAGCATGTCTCCAATTGAAAATCCAAATAGTCCACCGGATGGTTTAGTTGCTCCTTCTTGTTTTGTCTGTTCAGTAGGTGGCATAGTTTCTGATCGGGTCGTAGCTGGGCCTGTGGAAGAACTGGGGGGAAATGGTTGGGATAGACTTTTGTTTGGGGGCTGGCTCTGCACGGACTGAGAGGTACCACTTTGGTCCATTGTTCGTTGTCTCTGTATACCCTTGGGTCTAGATGCTGATGTTAGTGAGCCCTCTGTAACACTAGGTTTCATTTGCTGTTTCTGTGGTGGAGAGGGCTCAGTGTTAAACAGACTGCTAATTGATCCAAAGAGATTTGACACTCCTGTAGCCTCTTTATTTGTAGAAGCACTGCCTGGTAAGGAAGCAGTACTGCCAGTTTTGCTCTGTTCATTGGAAGATGTCTGAGATAATTTCTGTGAATCTGGCATAGGTTCTTCTATTCCCACTGCAGATTTCAGAAAGTTCATGAAGCCTGGCTGTTGTTCAGATGGTTTATCCACTGGTATATCCACTGGCTTACCAGCTGTAAGTTGTCCAGGTTTAATAAGAGATTCTTTTGATCCTGAAGGCATTGTGACATTGGGCTGTGTTTGTGGGGTTGCTTGTTGTACCAAGGTACTCTGACGTGAAAGTCTAGGTTTCTGTGAAGCTGTATGTGATTGAATTGAGGGCTGAGTCACATGAGCAGTTGTTTGTACTGTGGGTAAAATTCTTCTCTGTGTGGTAGTTGGCCCCTGCATTTGTTGTTTAACAATTAAATCTGGCTGAGTCACGTCAGCAGGAGATTCCTCTTTGATTATCTTTGACTTCAGACTTTGGAAACCTGATGTAAGAATATTCTTTGAATTTTTGTCAGGAACTTTTTCACATGAGGATATGCTAGTTTTGTTGAACTCCACCTGTGATGTTTTGCCCACAAAAGAAGATATGAGGGAAGAAATATTTTTGACTTGACGATTAGGTTGTTCCTCTCCTGGAAACACTCTGTCCCTCCATTCCTTCTCTGATACATCATCTACATGCTTCACTGTAACCCCAGTGGATGAACGACGCCGTTGGAAAGGGTGGTAACAGTTGTGAAGTACCTGCTGATTGGAATTTGCAGTTGGCGTAGAGTTCAGGGATACAGCAACTTTTTGAGCAAGAAATGTCTTAATTTCCTGGTTGCTCCAATAAGGGCCAATGTGGTCTTTATTATGACAGGAAAGGTCAATAATATCTGTGCATTGGTCTTCATACATGTAACTGTGCTGTCTTGGATCCATCCTGACTTTGTTTAATTTGTAAGATGTGAAATCTACACCTTGTTGCCCTTGTGACTGAAATGAATTTTCAAACATTTGAGAGAACTGCTCGAGATTTAAATTCATGATCTGATTTCCTTTTCTATAGGCTGCAGACAAATCTAAGGGTGCATTAAGAAGTTTAGAATCACTGTGCTCTCGACCAGGTAGCCAAAGAAGCTCATCCTCATTGTAAAGTGGAATTTTAAAGCCACATACTGAAACCATTTCACTGTGTAGCCAAGCACTGGGAAAACCATCTACGTTCTGTGCATTTCCCGAAGACTCGCCTTCAGGGGCACATGCATACACATATTCACCTGCTGCATCTGTAAGCAAGGCATAAATGTACTCATGATCTGTGTAAACAAAGTAGCCACAGTCACCATCTTCTGCTGGCCACCACATTCCTTGCTCCAAAAGTGCAAGCCACTGCTGATACCATTCAGTGTCTTCGAGATACAGGGAGTCTTCTGTCTCAGTTTTTGGTAGACAGTTTGAATCTATTGGTCTATTCAAATTAAACTGACTATGAGTATTAACATTTTGTAGGACTGCATTGTCCATTCCATATTGCCAGTTTGCTGACAAAGATAAGCTTGGTGCAGTCTCCTCGTAATAACCTTCGTGATATGAAACCCCATTCAAGCTGTAAGTGCTGCCATCATTAAATGAGTGCCATTTCCCAAACTTTGCATTACTTTGTTTATTAGTTAAGTTCAATGCTCCCTCCTCATTAGATGAATATTCTCGATTTCCCAAGTCTTCGTGGCTGTTCCATAATTTCCTCCTGGGATATTGATTGTCATTCATGTGTCCCTCAAACTGATATGGTTGAATTTGCTCTCGGCAAATGACACCTTGCCATGGTGTGGAGGAGTTAAATGGCTCATATGTATTTGAGGAGCTGCAGGGAAGATCAGATGCTGGTAACGATGCACCTTCACAGTTCTGTCTATACACTTCATCCTCTCCCTGGAATTGATAATTCAGTGACTCGTTCTGAAACTGCTGCCAGAGAGCACTTTCACGGATCCACTGGTTTTCATCATAAGAGGGACTTGTTCCATAAGGGGACAACTGACCTTGGTAAAGATTATGCCCTGTTGCTCCATACAAAGAGGAAGTGCTTCTGCAAATGTTTGGCTGCATGGTCATTACTGAGGAAGGTGTATGGCTTTGTAAAAAGGAATGAATATTTCCTGTACTATAAGCCATTGGGTGAAGTGATTGAAGTGAGCCAGAATAATATAACTGAGATAAATTACCTGTGCTAATTGAGGAGTATGGTGCCTGACTCTGAAGAGATCTTGCAAAAGTAGCTGATGTTCTTAAGTCTAGACTATCAGTATCAATTGAGACAGGCGCACTGGTGAAAGTGTGTCTACTCTGCCCTGGATTGAGAGAATCTTGAACAACTCTCTGATAGCTATCCCTTCCAAAGTCTGAGGAAGCACTACACTTTAATACGCCTGAATGTAACTCTGTGAATTTATTTGAGGGTATCTCTTGTTCCGTAATCTGACCTGGTGTTTCTACTTGTTTATGAGTACAAGGGTCCTCAGTAACATTTTTGCTAAACAGTCCAGATAAAAAGCCTTGTTGGGCAGGTCGTGGAATCCTCTTCTCTTTCTCTGCATGTTCATGGGAGGATTGTTGTGTTACATTAGTGTGTAACTCTGTTTGCAGTGGGGTCTTTATTGTAACTGCGTAATTATTGGCCTTCTGATGCGGTGATTGTCCCGTCGTTGTCTGGCAGGTTGTCTGGACGTTTTCAGAAGATTTAGTTAACTTGTTAAACAACCCTGAGAGCACTCCAGATTGACTTGCTGTCTCCACATGTGTTGCAGTGGTCTGGCTGATTGGCACTTTGATTTGTTGTTGTGTCTCATGGAAGATTTGGGGCTGTTGCTGTTGAGCTATATTTTCTGAGGAGGATTTAAATAGTCCAGAAAGTAGACCACTGGCTTGAGTAGATTTCTGTGTTGAGCTATTTTGTGGTTGATTTTGGTTGGAAATTGGGATATTCCTTGCTCTTGGTTGCTCATAGCTGGATCTACTTGGCATAATTCCATGCTGTTGAGCTGATGGCTGCTGTTGTGCATTTATGTTGTCTGCTGAAGCAAATTTAAAAAGACCAGATAAAATACCACTTTGTTGAGATGGTGTTCGCTGGAGTGGAACCGTTTGTTGTCGAATAAAGCCTGGTTTACTTGTCTCCTGTTGGACAACTTGCTGACCTGATGCTCTGTTCCTCAGATGAGGCCCTGGGTTTGGACCTTGAGTATTCTCTTGGTTGAAACCCTGTTGATTGTGTTGAGCACTGCTTTGTTGGTGCTGAACTGTTTGGCTGTTTGAAACATTCTCAGAGGATGCAAATTTAAGCAAGCCAGACAACAATCCCTTTTTCTGGGACTGCGTTTCATCTGAAGTCTGCTGCTGATGAGAGTCATTTCCAGGGATGCTCCTCTGCTTTTCAGCTTCAGAAGGCTGTACATTTTGTGGTATATTTTCTGTGGATGAAAACTTCAATAGCCCTGAGACAAGGCCCCCCATCCGTGGTACTGAATAACTTGGTTGTGGGGGAGGTTGATTGGGAAACTGTGAGGAATTACTGCTCCTGGGTGGTTGATTGTCATGGGAAGCCTGCTGTGGCAAATTGCCAGATAGGTCACCGGTAGAGCCAAATTTAAGAATTCCAGATAGAAGTCCTTGTTTGGGTTGATTAGAGCCCATGTGAGAAACGTCCTCAGCCGAGCTCCCTTTGAAAAGACCTGTCAAAAAATTGGATTCAGGCTGACTGGGAGCTTGATGCTGCATTCCGTGGGGGTCTGCTATTGGTTTCTGATTTGATGGGTTTTGTCCATGTGAGCCAGATGACACTTTGCTGTCCTGACATTGCTGATTACTAGTAAAATTCTGGTTTGAACCAGAGGGAGCAGAGGTAGGATTAAATAGGCTGGAAAACCATCCTTTCTCAGTGTTTTCCTGGGGCACACCAGGATTCGGTGCAAATGTGGTGGATGTTGTTGAAGTGGAATCCTGATATGATTGCACAGGATTCTGTGTGTTCATGGAGGCACTAACATCTTCATTGGACGCAAACTTTAGAAAACCAGAGAGCATTCCTCCCTCTGATTTGGGACGCTGCTGAGTGGAGACATTTTCAGAGGAGAGGAAAGGCAGTTTAAGCTTACTTAATGATGGCTCCTCCACTGGTTTCTCTAGTCGGGGACCCTCTGTGGATCTAAACACTGGATAAACTGCCACAGGTGGAACTCCCTGAGGTGGAATAGGGACAGCAGATGTGATCAATGAACCGAATGACTTCTTGAAAGGGCTAAAGAATCCAGAGTTTGCTGATAGCGTTTGGCCAGTCAGCCTTGCTGAAGTAGGCACATTCTCTTTTTCGTAAATCATCGGATTTTGTCTGCCATACAAATTTTCATCTTGTTTTTGCTCCAAATATTTCTCTTGCGAGGAACTTAATTTGTCTGATTTCCTATTTCCTTCTGCTATCACTGACTGTTTACCTTGTCGAACACATTTATCATCCCATTGTGTATGGCCTTGAGAAAGAGTGGAGTCTGCTACCTGTTCAGCTGAGTTCTCATTATCCCCTGCTGAAAAAAGCTTTAAAGGATTCAATTTCCCCAAGACTGAGTTTCCTGGAACACTTTCAGGTCTTGTTACAAACTTCTGTGGTTCTTTTGTACTTGGTTGAGTCTGACTCCTTGTTGGAGTTTTTGTTTCTTGACCTTGTGTCTCGGCTTTATGTGGTGGCTGAGTAGGCAAAGAACTGAATGATTTATTGTGACAACTTTCTACTGGAGATACAACAGCTACAGGAGCTGAGCTACTTGATTTAGGAATAAACGAAAACAGTTTTGTTAGTCCAGATTGATTGGAAGGTTGTGCAGATGTTGCTTGTGGAGACGGGACAGGCTGTTTGGATCCACCTCCAACTGTGAGAGAGTCAGTGAGAGAACTAAATAATGAGCTCACGGCATTCTTTACTCCAGAAATACCCTGATCAGAAGGTGTATGTGATTGGGTCTCTCCTTTAGGATCCTTTGATGAACTATTTTGGTCCTCTCCAAAAGAATCGGTTCTATAGCTACCCTGAGATGATAGCCTTGATTTGCTGGATTTAGGAAGGGAACCATACCTGCTAATTTCCTCCTCTTTTTCAGCAAGGTATTCAGAAACTGTTTCAACTAGACACTGAAGCTCATCCATTGGGTCTACATATTCATCACTTGGTTCCTCTACAGGAGAGAGCATCGCCTCTGGAGCCCATCCTCCAAGTTTAGCTTTTCCACACTTCTTCTCTCGAGGGCCCTGAGAATTTTCTATGTGACAGGAGTAAGAATACCTGTCTTTGTAATGCCTCGCGTTATCTGGGAGAAAGTCTTCCGCTGTAAAGGCAATGTCATCAATGTCCTCAATGTCCTCAATGTCCTCAATGTCCTCCTCTGCTCCAATTGGGTAGTGCAGATCCTCAGAGTTCTCTAAATCAAAATCAAACCTCGCCCTCATTCTAGCGTCTTGCTCTTTTTTGTATGCCACATAATTCTCCAAAGTGTTGTCCAGCTCATTTTTCGCCCACATCCTCGTCTTGTAAAGAAGCGCATTCTGCTGTGGCCTCAGGCATGGGGTCATACGCTCCTCTTCTTCCTGCATCTCAACGACCTGCCGCATAAACAGCTCCCCTCTCTTCTCACGGAGCAGTGCAAGGTCAGAAGGAAAAGCCTCTTCCCTCATTTTGTCTGCCTCTGTACTGAGCAATCCCCCTGGGTCCCTGATCTTTTTCTTTCGCCGCCGATCAATAGTGTCATAACCCTCAGGGTAGGTGGGGGGCAGAAAACCACTGTGCTGTGAATTCATTCGGCTAGAGGTATGCGAAGGCTCGGGGTAGGGTCTCCCCATTCGAAGGATAACGTTGTCTTCCCGATCATCCAGGAAGTCACTCAGCTGGGGCTTGCCATGCCCTTTGTATTTGTTTTCCCAATCTTCGACCCCCATGCCAGAATCTACAGGTATAATTCTGACCCTTCCTTTCTGGTTTAATGACCTAATTTAGGTTAAAGAATGGATTTAACAAAGGGGTGGGAAAGGATACAGGGACAGAAAAAGAAGAAGCAAACAAAGAAGAAAAAAATGCAAACACAAGTTAAGCAGAATGATAAACGAAGCGGAACGATAAATTAAATTCAAGCCGAGAAACTCTTCATGCAAATGTAGGGAAACAATTTAGCTTAGTTATCAATGTTGCAATAATAGTACAACATTCCTAACATAGACTGCAGGCTAAATAATACGTAGCAGTTTTTGTTAATCTTGTAAGGTTTTTAAGACACCAGCATTTCATCAGAAAGCAAAGAAAGACTGAAAAATTGCACAAAAACAATTATAATTGCAACCGTATTTCACATTTTAGTGTGCTTGGGTAAAATGATGAATAAAACTGTATGTGTATGCAAGTGCGTGAGTGTTTGTGTGTCCCTGTGTTTGCATCTGCCTCTGTAAGTTTAGATCTTTGTAAATCCCTACAGCAACAGTCATGCTTATCAGCGCTCCAACACTCAGCCTGCGACAGCGGTCATGAGAATCGCATGCTACAGTAATTAACCACCATATGGCGCACACTGAACGAGTTTTTAATCACAGAAGGAATGTGCGTGTGTGTCACTGACCCACTCCCTCCATGTGCGACAGAGGGATAACCTCAGAAATAAGGCCAAACCAAGTCCGGAGCCTTTCAAACTACCGAACTTCAACCAACACAACAGAACCTCAAGACAAAAAGAAACACCAACAATGAGCTTTCCCTGGCTGTAATCCCCTTTTCTTTTCTTTTTTTTTTTCTGATGTAGAATTATCCGGATCAACTTCCTATCAGTCCACACAGGCAGATTTGCAGCAGTCTCACTGGTACACGATCCATGGAAGCACAAAAGTAGATTCATGCACTGAGACCACTTGTCTTATTGGCCAAAATTGGCCTCAAAACAGCTGCGTAGTGGTAATATTATGACAAACAATGTATTATTATTTATATAGCAATGGTGTCACTGATATTGTATTTTCCTGTCTTTGCCTCTGTATTTAAATAGAAAAATATGTTTTTCATTGAAACAATAATCAATAATATTTTTCAGTCAAAACAAAACAAATTGTCGAACATGTCTTGTGACGTGCAAGTGAGTGGACGAATACAACAACGCATGAATCCACTTCCCCCTGAATGGAACAGATCCCTGCTGGTGGAATGAATCCACAGCGGTGCGCAGGAAAGCCAGCGAACAGAAAACAAAGAAAACTATAAAGCTCCAGTTTGATTCATGTAAACTATCGGAGACGTACAATTTCAGAAGCGTGTGAATCAAAATGACTTCTCCTGCCACTGTGAATCTTAAAAGTGTGTTGTCTGTGATGTGTACATCTGGTAGAGCGAGAAATGAAATGACTGTGTCAGCTGGCCACTGGCCGCCTGCTTTCGCAGTTTTGCGATATTTTGCGACTCCGTCTACCTGGTTCCCCTCTGGTCCCTGTAGTCCAGGTCGAAGCTGTGGACCGAGTCTGTGCAGGAGTCCGGGTGGTGCTGCTGCTGCTGCTGCTGCTGCTGCTGCTGCTGCTGCCGAGACCCCATGGGATACTGGTGCACGGAGGAGTTGGGCTGAGCCGTAGTGTGGTACCGTGGAGGCAGACTGTTGCTGGTCTCGCTGCGGTAGTCGCTGTCCCGGTCGTCCACCGCACTGTCCTGGTCATCCAGAGCTGCAGGGGGGGAGGGGGTGGGGGGGGGACAGGGTGCGCTCAATACACGGGAGTCTTTCCTGACACTTGAGTACTTTTCATG